>CAUYRH010027740.1:0-20920 GCA_963574655.1 Perodicticus potto | reverse complement strand
ATATTTAGTCCCAAGTGTAAAGTGAAGGAGACACCAAGGCACAGGTGTCTCCTCAGCAGTTGTCCAGCCTTTTTGGCTATTGGAGCCTCTGGTGGGCGTTGTAGGTCCCCCTCCTTGCCTGTCATCCAGCCCACTGGCTCTTCGGCTGGCTGCCGCAGCACCAACACCACCAAGGAGGAGGCGGCAGGTCCGCCGGCTCCGCATTCAGCAAATTTTTAATAAGTACTCACTGTTTGCTGACTTTGCTCCATGTCCTGGTAGATTCTGCCAGAAGATGACAAAGTCCCCGTCCTCATGGAGCACGGAGTCTCCATTAGGGCACAGAGGAGGTGGAAGAACGCCTCCCACAGCCCTAGGGCCGCTATTGTTAGGCACAATCAGAGGGTGTGGTTATTGACTTAAACTTTCTTCAAGAAAAACTCTGAAGTCCCAATGTAAAAAAAAAAAAAAAAAAAGTCCCAGAGATTTTGTTCAGTCTCTGCTAGTAGCTTGGAATAAGGAGCTACAATATTGGGAACCAAGAGATAATTATGTTCATTCAGACAGGAAGAGACCCAGGAAAACTCACCAGAGGATAAGAACAGATCAAGATGCCAGTCGGAGCTGGGGAGAGGCTCAGGCTGAAAGGGGTGGGAGGTGGACATGTGGGTCCTTAAGTGAAACTTCAGTATCAAACTTCCGCGACCTCTGAAAACCTCTACTCACCTATGTCAACAGGCAAACTACAGCATCTGACAAGACAGGATTGTCTTTTGTTATTAACTTGGGATAATAGTTCTCTCTCAGGAGTCTTCTATTAGAGGTAATGAGTAGTCTCTCACTGGTTATCAGAAGACGGAAATGTAGACAGAGCAGAAAAAAATAAAAATCCAAAGGCTGGCGCTGAAAACCCTGGGTTCCAGGTTTATCCCCAACACCAATACTTATGAGCTGATTAGGCAAAACACTTGAGTTGTCTCTGTTATTGTCTCAACTGCCAATTGCAGATAATAGCACCTACCCTGTCCAAACCTCAGGGTCGTCAGGAGAACACAAACAACACACATTTTAAAAAATAAGGAAGAGACACATTTGAAAAGCTTACAGCTAATTTTCACAGTTCAGCTCGGCCTGGTTTAAGCCTTGTGACTGAGAGAAGTAAAAATAGCACCCACAGTAAGAGTAATTGCTATGATTTACTGAGAGCATAACGCACACACGCCAGGCACATTTCTCATTCAGTCCCGACAACACCTCTGTGGGGTTCCTGTGACCATCACCCACGTGTTACAAATGAGGAGGCTGAGGCCCTGAGAAGGGAAGCGCCTTGTGGAAATTCACATATCTGGGAAATCAAACTCAATTCCAGCTGGCCCCTAAGAGTTAAAACACGAAGCATTTCTGGTTTCATTCATCCCTCAAGATTCACTCCAGTTCAAGTCAGTATCATTGAATTCAATCAACAAACTTTATTTTAAATATATAGGCTTTCCAAGTTCAGATGACTTAGATATTTGCAGAAAGTGACGTGCACATACCCTTGCTAGAAGTTCCTGACTTCGCCATGAATGAAGAATATGATGGAAGCAAAGTGGGTACCCAGAGAAGGAACCACTAACTTCCCAAGTCCTGGCACTCACCACGGGGTTCCCCAGAAATCACTAAGCTGGCAGGGGCACCCTCCAGAGTCCTGGGGTCCTACCAGAGAGGAGAAAACTTCTTCCCACCTTATTCCTCACACACTGATTTATGCAGCTCTTTTTAAGCTCTTAGTTAATAAGCCAAACTTGTCATCAGTATAAACTCATCCTTATCCATGGAGAGAAAACAGAGTCAGTTTCCAAAATATTTTTGCTTCCAGTTTTGCAGAAAGCCCATCTTCCTGACTGCTTAGTATAGTTCTAGGCATTAGCACCATAGGCTTTAGAACAAGTATAAGAAATGGGCCAGTCCTCCCAGGTAATTAAGACAGCAACCACACACATTTATGGAGTGCTTTGGTGCCAGATACTATTGCAAAGTAATGATATTGATTCACTTAATTCTCAAAACAGCACTTGGACGTGGGTCTTACTATTATTTTTATTTAACAGTGAAGAAACCAAGACAGAGAATTTAAGTGACTTGGCCAAATGTTAGAGCTGGGATTGAACGCAAGTAGTCTATCTCCAAGCATGCGTCCTTAACCACTCTCTCATGCTGCCCCACAGGCAATCTAGATGGAGAGAAGACAAATTTGAGACTATTAAATAATGGCATAAGCTGGTATATTTAATTCCATAATAAATAATAGATAAGAATGCGAATGGAGTCCAACATTAAGGATTTACTGGGTAGACGATAAAGAACTAACCTAAAAAATGCCTTTCTCTTTGTAATATTTGTCCAGTTTGCTTCACCTGGAAAACACTTCTGCATTTTTATTTTGAAATGTTTTTATTTTGTTTTTAATTTTTTACACATTTTAGTGAAGAATAACATGAATACAGATAAAATAAAAACAACGGTCTTTTACCCTGCTCTTGCATTTTTTGCATAATTGCACTGTATTTGAATTTCACCAGACATTATTATTTTTGTTTTGTACAACATTTCTTGATAGTTTTATTTTCTAGCTCTCCATTCTGACTTTCATTTCTATACTTCCATCTGGGACCCTCTCCTTTTACCTGAACAGCTCCTCCTAGTCTTTTAGTGTAGGTCTCTGCTTTTGTTTGAGCACAAATGTCCTTACTTCATCTTTGTGTTAAAGGTACTTTCGCCTGACCCTGAAGTAGGTTGGCAGGGGCTCCCTTTCAATACTCTGAAGACGCCGTTCCACTAACTTCTGGATCCCATTACTTCTGTTGGAAAGGCAGCTTCAGTTCTGCTATTATTCCATGGACAGTAGAGTTCTGTTTGTTTTTGGCACCCTTTATGAAGAATTTTTTCTTTGAGCAGTTTCATTCTGATGTGCCTAGGTATGGTTTTATCAGAATTTTTTTTTTTTAAGACAGTCTCAAGCTGTCACCCTGGGTAGAGTATCGTAACGTTACAGCTCCCAGCAACCTCAAACTTTTGTGCTTAAATGATTCTCTTGCCTCAGCCTCCCGAGCAGCTGGGACTACAGGTGCCCGCTACAATGCCCAGCTATTTTTTGGTTGTAGTTGTCATTGGTGTTTGGCAGGCCCGGCCTGGGTTCGAACCTGCCAGCTCCGGTGTATGCGGCGGACGCCCTAGCTGTTGAGCTACAGGTACCAAATTTAAGCCACTAAGGGTTCATAGAGCTTATTGACTTGTGCCTTGAGGTTTTTATTAGTTTTGTATGAGTCGCAGCCTATACAATTTCAAATGTACCGTATGCCTTGCTATTTCACTCCCTTGCATCTGGAACTCCAAATATATTTACATTATTCTACAGTTGCTCAAACTATTTGTGATGAATATTTTTTCCTTTTACTTATAATTCCTTGTAGACTAATTTTGTCACAAAATACATTAAAGTGTTGTGGCAAAGGCAATTGCTATAAACACTCTGGATTACTCATCTTGTCAGGGACTAGTCAGGGACCTGGACGATCTCAGGATCATATTCTGTTAGATTTTTTGCTTGATGTCGCAGGTCTGCTGTGTTTCTTTATCTTTTGTGCTTTTACTCATGATGCTCTAATACTTTTATTAATGCTTTACTAATCATTTCTTCTGCTGTGTATAATCTGCTTATTAAACAAATCTCTTACGTTCTAAATCTACATTTTTCAGTTCTAGGATTTCCACTGGATCCTCATGTTTAGATTCCAGTTGTAAAATCATCAATTTCATAACATTTTATCAAACATATGAATCGCCGTTATCTTGAAATATGTCTAATATAATCTCAACATGTCAAAAACCTGTAGTTTATTTCTGGTTTCTCTTAGAAATTTATTAATTCCATTCTATGCTACCTGACATGCCTGGTCATTTTCTGATGACTATTGCACCTTGTAAGTAAAACTATTATTTAGGTCCCTGATAAGGTTACCTCCCTGCAGAGGGGATTCCATTTCCTTCCAGAAGACAAAGCATAGGCAGATCATCTTGTTCCATTAGACACAGTCTGAGTCTAGTCTGTTTTTACTAACATGGTCCAGCTCTTGAGAATGTAAATGGAGAGCCTTCCACTTCTACCGGGGCCCTTCCTCCGTCGGGGGCTCTGAACTACAATGTCCCTTCAGCTCTGCAGAGTGCTTACATCTCTGCTTAGATTCCAGGCCTTTGAACTGCTGCATTCATTTTGGCTTCTAGGTGTCTCACTGCGTGTGCAGGGCAGAGATGTGCAAATTCCCCCGGGCAAGTCACACGCAGAGTGCTGGCTCAGTCTCCAGGGCTCTCTTTTCTCCAAGATCCCCATCTCTCTTATCATCGCCCTCTCGGTATTCCTGAATGTGGGTTTTTTTCTCAGTGTCCTCCAAACATGAATTTTTGTCCACCAATTTCATTAAAACGCCTGTAAGATCAAGACCATTACTTTCTGCTCAGGCCTTTCTGCCCTTTTTATGTATTGCAAATGTATCACAAGAAAAAACACAGTGGTGCTGCTCCCCACCAGGCATTGCCTCTTCTCAGTGGTCACCGCCCACATTCCAGCCCTTTCTGCTCTACTCTGCTTCCTCCAAACAGTGACTGATCCAGCTTCTTGGTGGGAGGCTTAGTGTGGGGATGACTACTTCATCTCAGCTGAAAGCACTATGCTTTTGTAAGGACTAAATAATATCTAGAAAATAGCTAACATCACTAAATAATAGCAAATAATCGATGTGTACTAAATCATTCTTATTGCCACCTATTAGTTAATTTTTATCAGGGTCATCTTTTAGTGGCATCTTCCCAGGAGTCCTCATCCAACTCCTAATTCCAAATGCCGCTTACTCCAACACTGGCCCCCGGCACAGTGCAGATACTACGTAAGGTCAGAAGCCGTATGTACAGATTTTCCCAGCGCCTTGTTCTGTCTTGTCACCACACTGACAGTCTTCTAAGGGAGTGACTGTCTTTACTTATCAGCTGAAACTATTTTCAAACGAAATCGTATGCATGTCTCCAGTAAGCTGATGACAGCCCTTCCTGTCCCCTTCACTCCTAGCTCAGCCTCGCCTGTGATAGGTAGATAGTTAAAAGATAGATGATAGACAGACAGACAGAAACTCCTGACTTGTGCAGTCCTGGAGCCCAAGAGTGCTGAGGAACCCATTGTCAAAATTACTACCATAGAGACAATTTTGGGACACTGCTTCTCTTAGGAAAAAAAAAAATCCTTAAACATGAATGACATAATTTGGAAAACATTACCCAGAATTCCATCCCATTTAGGTCTCCTTATATAAATTCCCAGTATGGCTTAACCAGGATTTCTGGTGATTTTTACACATCACTGCATTTCTTTAGTGCTCACCCAGAATCCAAGTTATCACTGTATTTTCTTCATAATGTGTTAAAGACACATAACGCCCCAAGCAAGTACTATGCTTGTTTATCATCCAGAATGAATGACACATCTCAGACACTGAAAGACAGCACTCACTCGGGATGCTTGAAACGCCAAGTTCAGAGTCCTCTTTGCTAGAGGAGTCCTACAGACGTAT
The DNA here is from genome assembly GCA_963574655.1 of Perodicticus potto. NCBI lineage: Eukaryota > Metazoa > Chordata > Mammalia > Primates > Lorisidae > Perodicticus > Perodicticus potto. The sequence goes on along the minus strand of CAUYRH010027740.1, from coordinate 15,338 downwards.
GTACGTGTACAGTACAGCATGAAAACACAAGGCAGGGCTGGCTCGGCACCTGTAGCTCAGCAGCCAGGGCTCCAGCCACATGCACCAGAGCTGGCAGGTTCGAATCTAGCCTGGGCCAACAACAATGACAACTACAACCAAAAAATAGCTGGGCGTTGAGGCCGGTACCTATAGTCCCAGCTACTTGGGAGTCTGAAGCAAGAGAATCACTTAAGCCCAAGAATTGGAGGTTGCTGTGAGCTGTGATGCCATTGCACTCTACTCAGGAAGACAGCTTGAGACGCTGTCTCAAAAAAAAAAAAAGGAAGCAAACAAAAGGCAGGGGAGGGAAATGGCGGCAACCAAACATGGTGCTGGGTCTAATATCACATTGGAGGGGGCAGAGCTCAACAAACAATTCCAGCCTAGCAGCTTTGGTCTCTCAAAAATAAACAAATAAACAAGTAAACAAAAGGAGTTATAATTCATTATCTGATTTTCCTCCTCTTCTGCTTCTTTTTTCCTTTAGTAAACTTTTTGAAATTGAATATACAATCCAGCTAAGGGGAGAAATCATTAATGTATAGCTTAGTGGATTATTTCAGATTGATTGTGGGTATGTTCCCACCAAAACTGATGACATGGAATGCTACAGGGCTCCCAGGAGCCTCTCATGACCGTTCCCATTCCACACAGACTCCTTTCTCTCTGCTCTAAAGGCAACCACAGCCTCAAACAGACTAACGCAGCCCGCCTCTGAACCCTGCGCAGATGGAATCATCAACGTGTACCTGTGACATCTGATGTTTTCCTGCTGTCATCTTTGTGAGACCCATTTCATTCTTTTCCATTTCATGTTGCATGGTGCTCCATGATCTATATACAACACATTTACCTAGTCCCCTGTCGAGGGACGTTTTTATAATTCCCGAATACAGCCACTGTGAATGAAGCTGCTGTAAGCATTTACACACATGATGTTCCGTGGTCGTGTGTGCTCATGGTGCTCGAGTATAAACCTGGAAATAACACGCCAGGTCACAGGACATGCATATGTTCAATTTGAATAGACAGCAATAAACCGTTTGCCAGAAGGGCTGTGCTGATTATCCCCACCCAGCAGGGTAAGAGTTCCAGCTCCTGCATAACTTTGCCAACTCTTAGTCTTGTCAGTCATCATTGGTTTAGTCACTTGGTAGTATTTTTATCTCATTGTGGCTCTAATCTGCACTCCCCTGAGTAATGAGGCTGAGTGCCCTCTCACTTAGCTTCCACCTCACGGTCGTCTTCTCCAAAGTGCCTGTTCACATTTTTTGCCCATTGTAAGAATATTGTTTAAAAGTCCCCTCTGCCCTTCTCCTGTTCTCTTGGGATCTCCTCCCAGCCCCTCTCGCATGTTTTTCTTGATGGAGGTTGTTGGCATGGGCCAGCTGCCATCTCCTGCTTCTTCCAGTGCTCAGATTCTCCCCAACCAAGGACAGCGCGGGAGCCTGAGCAGCCGGCAGGCATCCCCCTCCTCCTGCTGCTGCTCCCCACAATCCTTCTGTTTCTGCATCACCAAAAACCGAGGAAACTTTGGGAATCTCTTGTACCTTCCGACCTGCTCTGAGGGCTTTCTTTTTATTAATTCTCTTTCCTGATTCTACCATCCGCTCTGCCGTGCTGGGCACCTGGAACGCACTGATCATGCAGATGGGCCAGGAGAGAAAGGACCCACGCGGGGACCACGCTCTGGTCTCAGATACCAAGTTTGACCGTTTGCCAGGACTAGCCTGTTTTTCTGGGAGAGGAGCCACACGGTTACAAAGAGAATGAGCTGCCTCTCAGCTCTCCTAATCTTCCTCCAGGGCGGGCTCATTTCTCAGTAACCCCAAACCAAAAGCCATCATCAGATTCTCTGTCTTTCTCCACTATGGAAAACTACTTGGCCACAGTTCGACAGGCACAGATGGTACCACCAGCTGCAAGTCTTTCATTTCTTGTTGACTGTAAACTGCCCTTCCTATTAATCTTTTTTTGCAGTTTGCTCAGTAGAAGGGGAGATGGGGCCAAACCTCTAACCTGGGAGTAAAATTCAAGGTGGGAGATTTAGCAGGGTCTGGTGGAGACTAAGACGGGGTTAGGAATATAGGAAAATGCACAGGAAACGAGCCTTGTAAAAAACAGAGAGAGAGAGTCAAAGTGAATGAAAAATCATTTAAACAAAGGATCAGGACCCACAAAGGAAAGAGGCGCAAGGAGAGAAAACCATTCATAGGCCTGATAATGTGATGATTTTTCTGCTGGTCAGACATGCAGCCAGGGCTCTTCACCATAAAACCATAAAAATTGTATATCACGTTAGGAACGAGGGAAGTAAATGGAAAGCCCGTTCCCAGGCAGTGCTCATTAGAACAGCCTAGGATGGCCCTTCTGATTTCGTGAAGGGCACTCAGTCCAGGACCATCTTTTATACTACAGAAAGCACTTTAAAAAACAACTCTAAATGTCATTTACACATATCCTGGGTCCTGCAAAAAATAAGGAAGCATCACTCCTTCTCTGCAAGAGATTCTATCCAAAACCTATCAACAGGGATTCATAGAAAGATGGGAAAGATGGGTCATATTTCTTCCTGCTACCGACAGTGTTACCATTTCTGACAACTTCCTGTCAGCCTCCCAAACAGTGAGCCTAGGAATCTCTCTATTGCCAACTTTTTTTTCCTCTTTGTTTTCCTTGTGCAAACTACTATTTCACATACCAAATACCAAGGCCATCACTCTAAGGTAGAAAAATGAGCCAAGACACCTGGCATCACAAGCTCTTTTCACCTCAAGCACAGCGACAGTAAAATTTGGTGCTAATGGGAAAAACCAGAAAGGAGATGGCCCTCCAGAGCCAGAGGAGTGAACAGTTTCAGGGTCTATAAACATGTCTGGGACACGACCTTCTTATCCGGAGAAATGGCACCAGGTCATTGTGCACATGCAACCCTGGGGACACTGGTAGATGCCCAGGAGAAAGTTCACAACACAATGGCAATTATTGGTTTGAGTATTTCCACATCAGACATGACACTAAGAACTTTACACACATTACAAATCCCCAGGATGGTTCTGCGAGGTGGGTCCACTGTTAACCTCCTCCTGCAGTTGGGACCTAGTGGGTTTAGAAATGAAATGTGGTCACCCAGGTGGCAAGGGGCAGGTCACAAGAACCAAAGGTACTCAGCAATGTGGCTTTCTGTGCTCCATGCCTCAGAGGTCCTAGACAGCCCCCAATTTTCATTTCTCAGGCATGATCTGGCAAAATTTGATTTAATGTTTCTTGTTATTCAAGATTTCTTTGAGCCGTTCCTTCTGAGGAGCTTCAAATCTTCCCTTGTCTTCCTACCTACCGTCTTATTGCACCCGGATGAGTCTTTATTTGTTCTGGGTGGACTGTTTTGGTTTGTTAGTTTCATTTATTTATTTTTTTAAATTTAACTTATAGGTAAGAAAAAATAACCCCAAAAGTTACAAAGTGAATATAACACTAGTAGACTTGGAGAATTCATACATGATCTATAATTAGAATACCTAAAGCAACCACTATTTGAATAGAAAAGTGTTCAAAGGGATAGACCCAAAACACTACACATAAACATGGAATCCCAAAAAGCTAATCTCCAAAGGCTACAGGCTGTATGATTCCTTTCATGCAGGTTCTTAAAATGACAAAATGATGGCTATGGAGCATGGTGGCTGTCCCAGGTAAGAAGGGGTGAGAATAAGGGCGCTGACTGGATATAGAGGGTTAGGGTAAGACACCGTATGACAGAACTCTTCCGTGTTTTGACGGTGGTACTGGATATGCAAACTTATACACGTGATAAAATCGCACAGCCCTAAACTCCCCCCTTCCCCACACGCGCACACGTACATGTGTATGAAATTGGTGAGAGCTAAATAAGGTGAATAGATTGCACTAATGTCAATGTTCCTGTCATTTCTAAGTACATTAAACTCTATTTATGCATGAAGTTGCCATTGGAGGAAACTGGATGAAAGGTACATGAGATCTCTCTGTATTATTACTCACGACTGTGTGTGAATCTACAATTAACTCAAAATGACAAGGTAGAGTTTTTGTTTGTTTGTTTTGTTTTTGTTTTTTAAGAGACAGAAGGAGGAAATAGACACTGCCAAGTGCCGGTCTCCCATCTACCTCTGTCTCCCAGTCCCTGGACCCTCCTCTTTGCAGTGACCACCGTGGTATTTTCACGCACACCCTTCCAGAGTTCATCTCCAGCCTCTTCACATTCAACCAGGCACAGACGCGCACACAGATCTAAACCCACAGTTTTCACTCAAGTTTTACATGACACACCCTTTCCCCTCACCTTCCTTTATTTATTTTCATTCAAGCTTTCAGCTCCCTGTTTTGATGGATGCATAGTATTCCATTATATGAATAAATTCTGATTTACTTAATTAATCCTTTCTTCATATAGAAACATGATCTATGAAAAACCAGCCATTGGTTGATTTCCTATCTTTTTTTTTGGCCTGGGCTGGGTTTGAACCCGCCATCTCCAGTATATGGGGATGGCGCCCTACTCCTTTGAGCCACAGGTGCCACCTGATTTCCTATCTTAAGCAGTGCTCCAGAGCGAGCCCATGACCCCTGAATTGGTTTTTTCTAGCCATGTCAGCTCCACACCCGACCACATAACCAACCCTTCCCTCAAGAACCAACCCTTGGTCCAGGGCGCTTGGGGTCAGGCCCAGATCTCCCAATCCCTTCCTGGTGCAATAAGCCGTGAACTTGGGAAATGCTGAGCAGACACTTGTTTATCTCCGTGATGCGACCTTAGCTCTGTATCACTTGGCTTCTCGTTATTTTTTTTTCTAGCTCTAGATGGGCCAAAGGGAACCTGTTCATAATTTCCCTGGGACATTTTTCTCCAGTCTAGAAAAACCTGCCATTTCAGTTGTCTCCCAACAACTAGAATACCTTTTGTTCTTGTTTATTTCATTTCCCTGCCATCTCTTTCAGGACTCACCGTCCTGAAGTAATGTTTCTTAACACCCGGTGCTGACAGGCAGCTCAACCAAAAGTATAGTCCAGTTTCCCCTTCACCACACGTTGGGTGCTCTGGGGGGCCTTGGGGAGGTCTACACAGGTGTACAGAGCATGGCGTAGACACCAATGGGGGAGAGGCTTACATTCTAACATCACATGATCCCTCTTCCTTTTTTCTTCACTCACCCTTCCTCTATCCTCCATGGAATTCAAGGCCTGAAATCTGAAATACTTTAAACAGACTAGCGTGTACAGATCAATGAATGTTGTTATGAAAAATAAGAAAAAGAAAAGCTGGCCTCTTCCCGAGGCCTTGTGCGGAAAATCACAACAAAAAGCATGTTTTGATTATTTACTTTGTTTTCATTACCAGAATCATAGCTCGACTCTGGCTCTGCTATGTCAGTTCATTTCTGCCAATGAGTCAACAAAAAAAAAATGCTGATTGAATTTAATATGTGTGTGTGACAGTATTTGTGTAAAATAAAGGGATGACAGGTAAATAACACGTACCCTGACGGATCCGCAATAGCCAATAGCATTACCACTGACCTTGGGTAGTTTTTCCATGTACGTCTCCAGTATCCAGTAGGTGCTCAATTCACATTTATTAAGTAAATGTGAATGAATGAATGAGAATGCCCCGTTCTACAAATGGTTCTTCTAAGAGCATCTATGTTTACACATCAGATGTGTGTTTCATTTAGTTTGTATGTGCCTGTGATGATTAAGAAAGTTTAATAAAAATTAAGTAATGAAGCTTTTTTTTTGGTTTTCTCTTCCTCAATATTCCATGAGATGCAAGGCTTGGCCACACCCCTAACCCTTATTACTCTGTGGGGCAGAATTATTGTAAAATCTGATCTGTTCCATCAAGTGAAGCAAATTAGACAGAGTGCTACAGCTGCTTGATACAGGATATCCTCATGTGTTTGCTCCCTTTTTTTAATATACCCATGCATCACATTTATTTTTTCAACAGCTGCTGCGCATTGGGCAAACTTCTTAATTAGTTAATGTTTGGAAAGCGCTTTGAAGATAAAAAGCCTTACATAAGTGCTAAGTGTTATTATTACCTTGATGAAAGAGTTCTCTTTTTCCTTGGTACGCTGCAAAATGTGTGAGCTTTCCTTCTCTCCACTCAGCAAGTGGTCAAAGCATAAGTGACATGAATCACAAGCAGGGACTTATAAATGCTGCTGCGGGCCCCAGGACACAGGCAGTCAGGCACCCTGGAATGTTCCTCTCCATCCTAATGTAATCTGCACCACACACCAGAATAAAAGAATGGTGGGGATAGGAAGGGGGTAAAAAACACATTTTCAGCCTTTCTTGCAATGCTTTAGGGCAAGGAGTGGGAAAGAAAACAGAGCACCCTCTTTCTCGGCAGGACTTTTTGGGTATCAAACCTACATTTACTTCTCTTAGCTTGACTTTGGAAAACGAAGCAAACATTTAGCTACCATAGACTGAGCACTTGCAAATAGAACTAACTCTATGGTTTAGAGACAAAAAAGATTCACCTGAATAAAATATATGTATGAGATGCCTTTTCCCCTTCCTCAGTGCCAGGAGGCAGGATACTAAAGGAAACTGCTGAAGCGGAAAGCTAACGCCCAGATAGCCTCCAGGACGCGGTGTTCACACCTGTCCCTGACACACTCACCTTTGCTTCTTAAAAACACTACCTTCCAAGGTGGATGAAGTACAACTTCCGTCTTTGGGAATCCTCCATTTTATTATTAATTAAAAAAAGAATAACAGAAGAAAAAAACTTCTATCGGCACATACTTAATACTTAGCAGGTGCCACACTGTGTGTGTGTGTGTCTGTGTGTGCCTTAAACATATTACTTTTATTTCCCACCAGAACCCTGAAAGATAGTTATTACCTCTTCTTTCTTAAATACAAGGCCCGACAGGGTCAAGTGACAATGCCCCAGGCTATTAAGTAAGTACTAAGGTCATATTCTAGCTTTTTTTTTGTTAAGCAGGTCCAGGCCAGGTTCAAACCTACCAGCCCTGGTGCACAAGGCCAGCACTCTAACCCCCAAGCTATAGGCATGTAGCCCCAAGGTCATATTTTAACCCAGGTTTGCTTGGCTACTAACCTGAGCTCTTTCAATAAATGATGACACTTCCAAGCCACAGCCGTTAGAGCCATGTCAGTGCTAAAAAGACGTCTGGTGTCAAGGTGTCGTCCCTGTTAGACTTGTTACTGCAGAGGGGTAGAGGAGACAGGAGCCTGTCCTGCTGGTCTGATCGGGGACGACATTGCAAAAAAGACTGATCGCTGTTCTGAGGAGAAAGCTACGTCCAGCATGACGTGAGAAGTGCCCTCTCTGATCACTGTTTGATGCTATACCCATTTCAGAATTGATTCAGGAGACAGGAGTGAAAATAACAGGAGAGGAACTCAGAGAACAGACACCCGTGCCATGGAAGTCAGGGCTGGCCTTCAGTGCTAATTAAATACTGTGTTTTTATTTTTGTTAAGTAAATAAATTTCCTCAAATTTAAAATTTCAGTTTATTTAAACAAAATTATGTTATTATGAGTTTGTCCTATCAAACAAACTCATAATAATTGAGTTTTAATTCGGGGTACCTGAAAAGATAAGATAATGGTTGCATTAACTGAGAAGGAAAGAAACTTAGAGGCAAAGGATTTGACAATGGGAGAAATGATAAAACACACCAGAAGATCTGAAATTGGAGAATTGTCCATCACACTCCCCAAGCTGTCCTGGGTACTGTGAATAATGCTGCAAAACAATGCACGTGCGTTTGTCAAAATAACATACACACATATATATAATCCCCCTTAAAAATATACTATTATTATTTGTCAATAAAGAATACAATTTAAAGAAACCCAGACTGAAATGACCGAGGCAAAGACTATGCAGGCATCTTTATTGCCGACTTCCCAAGCAGAACTCCTAATCAGTCTCTTTCTCCCTCCACTTGAAAACTGCTGTCCCCGCTTCCTGGTGCCAAAGTGCACTTACCGAACAGGGACACACATGACAGGTTCACATTCATATGCCAACATGAAAACGCTTTTTAGGTGTTCTCCCTAACTGAGGCGAAGAGTAGAAAATATATTCCCTTTCATTAAGAAGTTCTGGGTTGCAAGTAAATGTTTGTGAAGGGAGGAATCCATACCGCAGACCAACTTTGAAGAAATCTCTAGAAACTGGGGACAATGAGAGCTCCCCGAGGAAAAGCAGGAGCTTGTTTGTGGCTAGTTATTAGATAAATTATTCAAGAACAACATCCTTGTGAGCCCTGTAATTACTGCCAAGAAACTGAGCTTGTTGACCTACAAAATGTAGATCAAAGTGTAAATCTGCATTTCAGACCGTATTCTCTCCAGGCTCCAGCACACTGAGCCGGCCACATTGCTGCTTTGAAACTGAAAACAGGAAGCACAAAAAATTTTCACTCAAATTTTGCAATGCAGGGGAGACAGAGAGGTACAGGTACCAGAAAGGGAATCTCAGACTCACCATCAGGTGACATCCAAATCCCCCCTAATCTGACCCAGCTATCCTGTCCAATAGCTCTTCCATAACTATCTTCCCCTAAACAGAACGAATTGTTTTTCTGTCTCCTACAAACCTACCCTTCCCCCCCACTTGCTCATTCCTATTGTCACTTTTTTTCTAGAACACGTTTCCACAATTCCCCATTTCCAAATCCTGCCCTTAGTCAATGTCTGTCTCATATGTCACTTCCTTAGGGAAAGCTTTCTCTCAGGTAGAAGTATAAATAAAACCTCTGCTTCATTTTTCATGTGAAAACAACTTTCCCCCTATAGAGTGATGCCATTAAAAAGATATATTTTGGCGATGGCTTTATTAGCCTGGAAATCTTGACAGTGAGATCTATATCTCTTTCATCTTAGATCGTTTTTGGCATTCAATATAGTGGATGCTAAATAAATATTTATCTAATAAAAATTCATTCAATATTCCTCACCTTTATTATCATTTATTGCCCAGTACTGTTCTAGATGCTGGAGATACACCATGAACAAAATGGACTGGCATTGCCAACCTAAGGGAATTTACTTTCTGATGTATAAAGCAGACAATAAGAAAAATAAAAAAATTGTATGGAATAGGAAAAGATTACAGAGCTAAATAGGAAAAATAGAGCAGAGAAGAAATGTGTGTGTTCAGAAGGGTCTGGATGGTTGGAATTACAGATTGGATGGACAGATTAAAGATGGATGGATGGATGGATGGATGGATGGATGGATGGATGGATGGATTGACAGACGGATGGACAGATGGACGGACAGATGGATGGACAGATGGATGGGTAGATGGATGGATAGATAGATGGATGGATGGATAGATAGATGGGTGGGTGGGTAGGTGAATGGATTCATTACATAGTAAAAAACTGGCTTTATTAGTGGGAAAATAACCTTCTCTGAAACAGTTTCTATTCTTTATATAAATTAGTTTCTGGGGCCCAAAACGTGATGGTTTGTCTCATCCACAATAATCTTGTAAAAATGAAAAGAAAGAATCTGATTTCTCCATTTATTGCCATATTGACTTCAGCTGCCCCTGAACAAGCCATTTTTGATGACCTCACAAAAATAGGTTAATCCCTTTGAGGCTGGGAAAACACAGTTTCTTTGGGAGAGGAAGAGCATGTTTTAGGATGGAGATACTCCCATAAAAGGAATGATTTTTTCAAATAAGAATTAACCAATGAAGATAAAAACCTAAAAAGGTGATAGCTTAAACCACAAAAATTTTAAATTGAAAGATGGGCAAGTTATCTGTGTAAGCTAATTCTATCAAGTCTGGAATGAAGACCATTTTCACAAAGCAACAGGGATAGCCAAGACCATCTTCAGATGCACGGTGGCCAGCTCCTGGGTCACACTGGAGTCCATCAAACTTCTTATTACTACTTTGCTAATTTTCATTTGCACACAGAATAGGGAAGGTCACCCCATGTGTCTTCCCATGGAGAAATGGCGTGAGTGCTTGGCCTGAATTCAGCAGGGTGGCCATATCTTTCTGCTTGATCCCTGCTGCTTTCTCACTGGGAAAACCAGCAAGAGGCTTTATATTTTCTACATTATTTTATAAATTGATTTCAATTTTAAGGAAAACATCCATTTGTGGGTAAAATTCTACTTCAGACTCAAACAGTGAAAACCACTTAGAGCGTCCTTCCAGAGTTCCCAACTAGCTCTTTGTGAGGAGAAAGTGGCGGAGCTATTCAAGGGCATTTTCATCTCACTCGTGATTTTCAAAGCTCAGAATATCCTGAATTTAGAATATTCTACTTATTACAGAGATAGCATCGCCTAAAATCTAATGTGGTCTGAACGTTTCTCTCACTCCAGTCTCAGCCTCTAGTGTAAGCTACACACTGTTACGTGATTTCCACCCCTCCTTTGTTCCTGTTGTCTGAGATTCCGAGAGGGGAGTGAGTCGACTGGAGGCGATAAATTCTCTGAGGCTGGCAGTGGGGTGGGGTGAGGCAGGAGTCAGCAATCACAGCACCAGCACCATGGGTTTAGCCCATAAATTTCAGAATCAGATTGTCTGAATTCAGTTCCTAGCTCCACAATGACTAGCCACATGACTTTGGACAATGCAACTAAGGTTTTGGTGCCTCAGTTTCTTCTTCGGTAAAATAAAGACAGTGCAATAGAATTGCCATGAGGGTCTAAGTTACTGTCTTAAAATCATTCATGGATGGTAAGTACTCAGCACATGGACAGCTGTGTATAAACACTTGTTATTGGTCACTGTCTTCCCGGAAAGTGGAAGAGGAAAAAGCATCCCCAAGGTTCCAGCTTGCTCTGGATAAGACTCTAAGTGACATCTGGTACGCTGACAAATTGGGGATCAGGCCCCTTTAAGGGTGTGCCTGAGAGGGATGGAGGGGCTTTCTGGGAAGCAGCTCTTCCCAAGGGCTGAACAACAATTTGGACCCAGTAACAAAACGTTAGTCTTGGTGCAGGAGTTACTCCGATTCCATCGGATTCTGATTCCAGGTTAATCTAATGTCCTTCACTGGGTCCTAGGGAGATAATAAGCTATATCAAGAAAGAGACAGTTCACTAAAAGTTCTGCCAAACATTGGAGCACAAATAGTACTGTGCTGGGCGCCCCTAAAAAGAATGGGAGAGGCTGATGGGGCAGAGCAGCACTCAGCCTCCACCCCGAGGTGCCTGGGGGTTAGGGTACGGGAGACAAAGTCCTTAGCGGTCACAGACTGCCCAAATGGCATTCTTCACCAAGTCCAAAGGGGTTAAAACGATTGTTGCCACAGCCCCCTGGATGCCACTGGAGCTGACATACAGTGAAACCTTTGCTTTGTTACAACATGGTAACGCGGTGACATGGTTCATAAACTACAAAGCCTTGAACAAATTTCACCTGCTAGATTTACTATCCTGACAAAGTCAGGAAAGTGTCAGTAGTTTCATTCATTAAGCATTAAACAAACCTTCCCCAAGCCCCTGCTCAGTCCCAGCACTGAGTGGTACCAGCCAGGGCAGCAGCGGAGAGAAAGCCAGCGGACCTCTGTCCTCCCAGAGCTCACACGCAGGACTGCAGAGAGCGCGGCCCCAGGGGGCCAGAGGCAGCCAGTGCTCTGGAGCAGCGGGAGGGCCATCAGATTTGGGGCATCAGTGAAGCTTCTTCCTTTAAAAAGTGACCTCTGCTAAAAGCTCAAGAATGATTAAAACCCAGTTCAGCAGAAGGAGGGATGACGGGCATTCTAAGCCAAGGAAGCAGCATCTGCCAGGGGCCAGATAGCTCGCCTTGTGGGCCTGTAGGGAGTGGGGGTCGAACAGCCACAGCCTTTGGGCCACTGCTTGTTTTTATAAATTCAGTTTTATTGGAACACAGCCGTGTCAATTCAGTGGCATCGCTCCATAGCTGGTTTTGTGCTCCTACAATGGGACAGCTAGAGCCTAAGATATCTGCCAGCTGGTCCTTTAAAGAGCAAATTGACCGAGGCTGGCTAGAGCAGAGGGCAGGAGGCGGCATCCAGTGGGTGGAGCTCCGGCAGCATCCCCGGTGTTGGAGTGGGCGGAGCAGAGAGCGCAGCGGACGCAGCCCGCCGCAGGTTCGCTGTTCTCTGCACCTTGCGGGTACCACTTGCAGCAGGAGCCCCCGAGGCCTATGCAGGGAAGAGGTGCTTTGTGCATCACTTTACATGTGTGCTTCACAGAGCCTTTTATAGGACGTATTTTCATCCAAGGTACTGGGGTGCATGAACTCATTGTGTGCCGCTGAGACCAAGAACTGGTCTCAGATGGCGGCTCAGATTTCCAGCAGCACACAGAATAAACATAGTGCCCGACAGACTACACGACCAGCTCTCCCAGGGCAAAATGCTGGAGGGACACAGCACTCTCCAGCCGGCCACACCGTCAGATCTTGACGAAATCACAGTTGACATTTGTTTGGGTCAGAAAGCCTTCTAGAATAGCACAAAACTTCTTCACTTTAGGGTTTTATAATAAAAATAAATATTTCACTGAACTTGTGCTTCATTCAAAATTTAGCACATGCTTCTGCCTGGGACCTTCTCTCCCAGCCTCCTGTAATCTCCTCATCCTTTGTTCTCAGTTGCCATCATTTCCTCTGCCCACCAGGATCCAGACAGATGGCCCCACTTCCTGTCCCCAGGGGGCGCTGTGCTCGCCCACAGCACTGCCCCTTCTCTGCAGCCTCCGGTAAATCCCGGCTCTTCTCACCAGTGCAGGTGGTGCCTGAGACCACTGTGGGTCCTCGATATGTATGTGTACATGAAAAGGGAAAAGTAATTATTCAATTTATAATAGGGGACGAGAATTTCATATAGTTTATAGTTAACAAGCTTAATTACACGAATAATGAGCCGTATGTTTCTGATATTAACTCCCATTTTCTTCACACCAAGGAATTCGCCCCGCATTGCTCAGAGAACGTTCTCTTTTCTGTCTTTTGGGTCTTGTTCCGTCTTTCCTTGTCTTGGAACCGTACACTGTCATTTTCTAACACAAACATGCCAGAATGGTCACTTTCTTAGGTCAGAATTTTTGATACCTACTACATAGACTTCTCAAGCTCTCTTTTCTATAAGCTTTGGCTCACAGTTTATAGAATAGAGATTTAACTCATTGTATTTCTATGGTAGTTTTTTTAGTCTAATTTGCCGTGTAAGGTATTGGCTTCCAAATCTTACACCTTAGCAATGGCACTATTTACCTAGGGTTGTAGAGTTTTCTGTTTTCAGGACTTGCGCTTTTTGTTCCAGAGACATGAAAGGAAGATTTTTACACGATTGAAAAAGTGATTTCTTTATTTAGTTCAACTTACCAGAAGCACCTTGACACTTGCCAGGTAGGAACTTTTTGTTTGATTGTTTTATGTACATGATCACACAGAAAGAGTAAAACCAAATAGGAAAGACCTGGAATTTCTCAGTGAAACAGGATGTTCAAAATATGAGAAAGAGCATGGCACATGGCCGTCATTTTGCAACAAGTAACCTTATATTTATTCTTGTCATGAGATTCTTTGGGTAAAGTAGAGAGGTTATAGGGAGGGGGAGAACCTCATACATGTTTTTTCAACAAATCAGGAATCAGCTAGAGTTGACTAGGCATATTATTTGAACTTAGGATTTACTTTAAATTTTCTATCAACATAAATAGTAGATATTTCATTTTAGAGCTAAATTAAGAGCTTGGACAACAGACAGAATTTTGAAGGGGTCAATCAGATCAGATTTTTAAGAAATTGTGAGCTGAAATCCACAGTTTTTAACTGCCTTGAAAACAAAACCAAAAGGAAAAAGAAAAAGAGCACATTGGACGAAATCAAGCTGGGTTAAAATTTGAATATTATTTCACACATAGATTGATGAGTAAAGAAACATGGCATGGGGTAAGAAATTGTGAAATGGAGTATGAAACAGCTTTTAAAAAAGGAATTAAAGAAATCAGTGCTTTAAAGAAACCATCTAAAGTAAACAGAGAAAGAGAAAGTGAGTGATTCAGTCTGAATTAACAGAGCAATAGCTTTTTCTGATGCTGGCAATTTAGTAATTTCCACAGCTACCCACGTGTATTGCCAGGTTATGGATAACATAAGCACTGTCGGGAAACAGCAGAGACAGAAGAGTGAGTGAAAGTGGAAGATGATATTTACAGATGTGGACATCAACACAGATGACACAAGAACCACAACCACGAGTTAAATTAATGAACCTCATCTTCAGAAAATTAGAGGCAGGGCAGATGGCTATGTTCATTATCAATTTTCAGAATGTGGAAAAATTGAAAGACTCTGTTTGTGATTATTGTAAAATAATTCTAGGACTTATTTTTACATACATATTCAAAACCCTTGAGAATTCTTCTGAGAAAAGATCTTAATTATGTAAAAAAGCATTGATTTTTTTTTCATTGGTACAGACCTCTGAGCCACAGACACTGAGGTCATGGAATAATTCAAGACATCACAACAAATTCTATTTATGAGAATGTTAAAACAAAAATAATATTCATAGCCTTACCTCTAATAAATATTAAAAATTTTCAAATAGACTAATTTAAAATATGAGTTTGTTTTAATAATTCTGTCCAAAATCTCCTTGGTTCTTGAGGAGGTCAAGAGTCATTCAATTCCATAATCTATTCACCTCCTGCCACACTGTTTTCAGAGTTTTAAACGTTCCTCACACCGGCTTTACAATATCATTCTGTCTAAAAAAAGACACGGTACCATTTTTTTCAGAAGATAATAATCTCATGTAAGTGACAAAGTCTTAAGAATTTTTCAAATGTATTAAAATATCCTTCTTTTAGACAGGGAAAATTGAAAATAAAACTGATCTGGGATATTTATATTTTCAAATACACTTAGTTAAAAAGAAAATGATAATATCCAAGAGATGTAAGCAAATGAAATGTCCACAAATGGGTGAATGTATAAATAAAATGTGATGTATATGCATATAATGGAATATTACTCATCCTCAAAAAGGAAAATATCATGTCGCATGATACAACATGAATGAACCCTGGGGACAGTATGTTGAAGGAAATAAACCAGTCACCAAAAAACAAGTACTGTACTTATATAAGTGTCTAAATTATTAAATTTATAGAAAGGAAAATGGTTTCACCTGTACCCTTCTAAGATGCACTATAGGTGTGGCCCCACCAATTACCCTCCCTTCACCCCAAATGCAGAATACAAATGTCTTCATACGATAACTAAGAAAATGCCATGAAGGGTATGTTAAACAGTTTGATGAAAACATTTCAGATTGTATA
>CAUYRH010027739.1:0-16813 GCA_963574655.1 Perodicticus potto | reverse complement strand
ACCATGGAATATTATGCAGCCTTAAAGAAAGATGGAGACTTTACCTCTTTCATGTTTACATGGATGGAGCTGGAACATATTCTTCTTAGCAAAGTATCTCAAGAATGGAAGAAAAAGTATCCAATGTACTCAGCCCTAATAAGAAGCTAATTTATAGCTTTCATATGAAGGCTAAAACCCAATTATAGCACAAGAATATGGGGAAAAGGGCAAGGGAGAGGGGGGGAGGGAGGAGGATGGGTGGAGGGCGGGCAATTGGTGGGATCACACCTACGGTGCATCTTAGAAGTGTACAGGTGAACCTTACTAAATATAGAATACCAATGTCTACATATAGTGATTAAGAAAATGCCATGAAGGCTATGTTAAACATTTTGATGAAAATATTTCAGATTGTATATAAAGTCAGCATATTGTGCCCCATGATTGCACTAATGTACACAATTATGATTTAATAAAAATTTTTTTAAAAAAAGAATCTCACCTTACCTTAAAAGATAAACATAAAGTAAGGGTGAAGGGATGGTCATCTATAATTCAGGCAAATGGAAAGCAGAAAAAAGCAAGTGTTGCAATTTTATTTGCAGATACAGTAGGCTTTAAACTAATAAAAGTAAGGAAAGATAATGACGGTCACTTCTTATTTGTTAAGGGCAACACTCAACATGATGAGATTTCAATTATCAACATCTATTCACCCAACCAGAATGTGCCTCAGTTTATAAGAGAAACTCTAACCGACAGGAGGAACTTGATTTCCTCCAGCATCAACTTGATTTCCTCCAGCACCATATTTGTCGGGGACTTTAACACTCCTCTGCCAGTGTTGGATGGACCATCCAAAAAGAAGCTAAGTAAAGAAATTTTAGACTTAAACTTAACCATTCAACATTTGCATCTAACAGACATCTACATAACATTTCATCCTAACAAAACTGAATACACTCATCAGCCTATGGATCATACTCCAAAATTGAACAAATCTTAGGGCACAAATCTAACCTCAGCAAATTTAAAAGAATACAAATAATTCTTTGTATTTCCTTGGACCATCATGGAATAAAAGCTGAACTCAGTAACAGTAGGATTATGCATATGCATACAAAAAACATGGAAACTAAACAACCTCATGCTGAATGATAGCTGGGTCATAGATGAGATCAAGAAGGAAATACCAAATTTTTGGAATAAAATGACAATGAAGATACAAACTATCAGAACCTCTGGGATACTGCAAAGGCAGTCCTAAGAGGAAAGTTTATAGCATTGCAAACCTTCCTCGAGAGCAGAAAGAGAAGTCAACAACTTAATGGGATATCTCAAGCAACTGGGAAAGGAAGAACTTTCCAACCCTAAACCCAGCAGAAGAAAAGAAATAACTAAAATCAGAGAAGAACTAAATGAAATTTAAAACAAAAGAATCATACAACAGATCACCCGATCAAAAAGTTGGTTTTTTGAAAAGGTCAATAAAATAGATAAACCTTTGGCTAACTTAACCAGAAGTAGAAGAGTAAAATCCCTAATTTCATCAATCAGAAATGATAAAGGCCAAATAACATGCTCTCATTTTTATTGTTGAAATTTAAACCATATTTAGTTTATTGATGCAAAAATGTTTATGTGGAAAAAACAAAATTTCATAAAAGATATTTTCTCTGATTTCTAGCATAGTATATGAAGTTTATTTAAAATGTCAAGAGATCGATTCATTGTGAAGAATTTCCTCCTAGGCAAAGTGCAATGAATTATTTAAAGGTCATTAGCAGGCTCGGTGCCTGTGCCTCAGCAGGCTAAGGCACCAGCCATGTACACCTGAGCTGGTGGGTTCGAATCCAACCCGGGCCCGCCAAACAACAATGATGGCTGCAATCAAAAAATGGCCGTGTGTTGTGACCGGCGCCTGTAGTCCCAGCTACTTGGGAGGCAGAGGCAAGAGACTCGCTTGAGCCCAGGAATTGGAGGTTGCTGTGAGCTGTGATGCCAAGGCACTGTATCCAGGGTGACAGCTTGAGGCTCTGTCTCAAAAAAATAAATAAATAAATTAAAGTCATCAGCAGTGGCTGGTACCTTCTTTTTTTGTCATTTACAAGTACATTCATAGGTGTAACCCCAATTTTACTTTTCTTTGTCAGAAAATCTCAATTATAGCAAATCATAAAGATCTTGGTAAGGCTACAAACTTGTAAAGAGATAAATTTGAGGACTTAAAAGTTCAGGGAGAGGGGAATGCAGCTCTTGTGGAGCCCTAATTGTTGATAAAGAGCTTTAAGGAAGTTTGGAAATACTGAGCTATTAACTGTATGTTACAGTTGATGGAAGTGAACCTTATTACTTTGGTTCTTAACTTTTGTACTTAAAATCCATTACTTCTCCTTTTATCCTACGGATTTTCTTCTTTTGGATTGCATGTGTTGTCTCACTGTCTTGTTTTGCTGATTTTTCCCCATGAGTATTTCTTGTGTTTTAATTACATTAGCTTACTCTGTATATTCTTACTTCTCCTCCATTCAGAGGACTGTTTATCATGTCACGAGCATTAAATGAATGTTTGTTGATTGATTAGCATCATTGATTGACACCTACAGATTGCATATCAATGACTATTCTGTTAGAGCTTAGCAAAATTATTGCGGAATCCCCTGCCAAATTAAGCTACTTTTGGGGGATTTCTATACTTTTTTTCTGAAGTGACTGATTACATATTATAAAGAAGGAAATTGACATCTGTGCAAATGAAAGGAAAGCCAACAGTATTGATGAATTCCATTCTTGTCATTTATACTCCACCTATGCCTCAGTTTAGTTTTTTTGTGATGGAGACCTATTTTTTATGGTCTTAGTATTTACTGTAGGGCTAAACTTGACCAAGTTAACAGATATAGATCCCAGTCCCATGGCCTCTACTGTCTCGCTGTTTCCTTGAGCAAATCACTCTAACTTATTCTGAACTCACTTTCACCTGCCGTAAATTTAGCAGAAAAGAGCATTTTTTATAACTTTGCATAGGATTATGTTATGTGGGAAAAAATGAAATAAGGCTTTTGAAAAAAATTGTAAATGTTAGAATGACCCTCACTTCTTTATGTCTCAAATTAATATAATTATTGTGTAATATTTTTTTAAAGAATCATCAATTAGAACTGTAATTTTATCCTTTATATAAAATACTACCACTCATAAAAATTAAACATAGACTGCTCCTATTATAACAGTTATTAGTTCTGGCAAATGTTGTTTTGGGGTAATATTTGTTTATGCATTTAAAAAGTTCGAGGAGAAACAGAGTTTTTTCCTCTGTAGTATAGAGACAGTCGTCATTGTTTATGCAATGTTCCTATTTATTTATTTATTTATTTATTTATTTTGTAGAAACAGAGTCTCACTTTATCGCCCTCAGTAGAGTGCCGTGGCATCACGCAGCTCACAGCAACCTCCAACTCCTGGGCTTAGGCGATTCTCTTGCCTCAGCCTCCCGAGTAGCTGGTACTACAGGAGCCCGACACAAGGCCTGGCTATTTTTCTGTTTTTGCAGTTTGACCAAGGCCAGGTTTGAACCCGTCACCTTCAGTATATGGATCTGGCGCCCCACTCGATGAGCCACAGGTGCCGCCCAATGTTCTTATTTTTTCACACATACTTTTTCCTTCTTGCCCTCGTTGGTTTCTTCCCTCCACCCATAATTTACATACCATAACTTGGAACTGTTAATGTTAACCTGACTTAGGAGGATGAGTTGTTTTTAAGAAAACAAATAACAGTTTCAGCCCCAAGGTGCCTTCCAAAAAAAATCTAAACTCTTTGAGACTTTAAAACTTTTTTCTAACTCACCACCTGAGCCTTCATATAAATGGTTGGGAATTGTTGATCCTGTTTACAATTTTCTAATTTCTAACCCATTGATAGTGTTGTGTTTCCTATTCGCTTGTTGAAATTCTGCACATCTTTAAATATCATCTCCCCCCTGAAGGCTCTGTGTCCTCTCACTGTAACATTTTTCTTCTTCTGACTTCTGCAACTTTTGTAGCTACCTCTCCTATTTTCTTCCATACCATTTTTATATTACTCTGTATTGTTTGTTTGTTTGTTGAGGTTTTTCGAAGCTTCCTTCACTCTCTGTTTCTTTTGTATTTCTGTTGACAAAACCATGAGCCTTTTGGATTGTGCTCTGTGGATTATACTCACAGGAGCATCTAGGAGCTTTTTCTTAGGTAATAACAAGTAGTCCATAAAGACTCGTTGAATTAAATTGAATTATTGGGCGACATTTTTAGAAATAGGTTTCAAACTAAACTTTTCATGGAACTGGACAAGTTTAAACCGTAAACCTCCTAGAGTGCTAATGTTCTGAAAAAAGGTCTCGATGTCTGACTGGAAGGAAAGAATTAAGCTATTTGACCAATAACTGCTGTCTGGATGACACACTGTGTAGAAATCAGTAAGCAGATACCACAGACACTTGGAGTCATGAAATGTAGTTCTACAAAGTTAAATGTTTGATTATGATGTTTGATACACATGATGCACACTTAAAGCTTATCAAGCGTTTACTAAACGTAATCTTCGCATATTGGAAATAAAACCTGTATTATGCAGTTTCGTTGGTCTTTCGTTTAGGGAAAAAAATTAAATTTGAACAAATATTTTCTGTTTTTTTTCAGAGACAGAGTCTTACTTTATCACCCTTGGTAGAGTGCTGTAGTGTCACAGCTCACAGCAACCTCCAACTCCTGGGCTTAGGCGATTCTCTTGCCTCAGCCTCCTGAGTAGCTGGGACTACAGGCGCCTGCCACAATGCCTGGCTATTTTTTGTTGCAGGCTCGAACCTGCCACCCTCAGTATATGCGGCCGGCGCCCTACCCACTGAGCCGCAGGCGCCGCCCCAGAAAAAATATTTTCAAGGAATGTGGTTTAGAAGGAAATCAAACTTGAAAAATATTGTGAAATAGTACCACAAATGCTTTGTTTTTTTATGGTGAACATAAAGGGATTTGCCCTGAGTTATGACATTTCTGAGTATTTGGAATCCTAGGAAGGCCGCATCTGTACGAGAAATAGGGTCCCTAAGCATGGGAGTAGTCACAGATAAGCTTCCTGAGCCTTTAACTTTTCTGTCCATTATTTATATCTGCCTTGCCTCCCTGATTCACCTTCTGTTTTCTTCTTAGATTATTAAAACGAGAAGAAAGTTTCATATTCATTCCTCGGTCCCGTGAAGAGCTTCCAGATAACTTTCCAAAGGAAATCCCTGGGATCTGCTATTTCCTGGAGGTAAGAACTGGTCCAAAGCAGCCAAAGCCTTCTCTCTCCTCATCAAGAATAAAAAAAGTTTCCTACAACATCGGCACCATGTTCCTTCGGGAGACAAGCCTCTGAGACCTGCCGCAGATCAAAGACTCCTCCAAAAAGCACAAGCCCAGCACCTGGGTCATGACAGGAGCATGGAGAGAGATTGTTTCTCTCTCAGTGAGTGCGTTGCTGAAAACAAGTATGGAATTTCTGTGTTATGTCAGGCAATAATCATAGAAAAAGATGGGTGACTACTGTTAATAAAAAAGCTGGAGCATGAGGAGAAATAAGATGTGTCTATTCATGAGTGTTTTTGGTCATATATATATTTTTTAACTATAAGTATGGATGCCCTTTCAAAACTAACCAATGAATAGATTCTGTTTTCTTGTTTGTCACACATACAAATGTCTTTCCATATATATTTGTACCACTTTTGAGAGCCAGTTTTGATTATATATTCCTACATTTAGTGACTTGGTAGGTGAGGAATATTTTCTAATTTTCTTTTTCTGAACAGACATTTCATACATATATCATGGCAATGTGGTAAACTTCCCAACTGGGAGAATTGTAACTCAGCAAAATATTTTAGGGATATTACCTATTTTTATACATGTCTCTTCTAGTCTAGATCATTACATTTCACACACTATTGTTGGATTTTCCGAATCTCCTACTGTCCTGTTGGTATATTATGTAATGCGAACCTATTAATCTATTTCACTAAGTTAGAGAGATTAGTGCTTGAACTGAGAATGTATATAACCAAGGATTTCAGATGCTGAGAAAGCATTATATGTATGCTTATAAATATCTTTTAGATTTAATTAATGTAGCATGAAATCCAGAGGAAATAGAATTTTCTAATCACAGATATATCTCTAACCAACATTAAGGGAAGTCTTCTTTGCCATCTAACAAATATCAGTTAAAAAGATATGCTTGGCTACATCAGACCCTTTTCAACTTAGAACTTACAAATATATGTAGTTTTTGCAACACTAACCTGCATTCTGATAAACAGCTTTCTACCAAATGACATGTTGACAACTCCACTTTCCCTTACCCAATTCATGCATCCTAAGGCTGACTGCCACTTTGGAAGCAAATTCCTGGATCCTGGCGTTAGTGACAAATAGGTTTTGGGACATTTTGCTAGGAATGTTGTTTTTTCTTGCATAACACAGAGCAAGGAAAACCCTGTATTTTATGGCATTGAGCTTTTTTTCTTAAATGTTCTTGCAGTTTGATTGATGTGGCTTTTAAGTTCAGTGAATCATCTTCATGAACACATAGAATTACTGCAGTGATGGACAGATTTCCATCGCATGTCCTGCTAAAATGAAGACCTGTTCCCATTAATCGATACTGCATGAAAATATTATTATTGGCTCACACTAAAATTAGGAGTACAGTGCGTCCAGGGTTATCTTATTTCAGATCAGATATAAAACCTAAGTTTCTATTGAGATTAGTGAGCTGGGAGCATTTGTTTCCTCGAAACCCTGAGGTGGTCGTTTTCTTACTCATTTGTAGCTCATGTCTACTGAATGCTATATATTTCTTTTCTGTTGAGGAATTTTGGCTGCATTACGATTTGGTTTATGACATAATTTAGCTAAGAAGTATATTAACTAATTTCCAATGTAGTCTGTGAGGCTTAATTAACGTTTTTGAGTTCTCTAAGTGTGTGTGGCTAGAAAATATTTAAAATATGCAAATATTTGTTATAATCATGATCCCTTTTCCCAATTTGAGCCTGTCCTTGCCCTGGGGCACACGAGGACATAGTGCAATACTTGTTATGTGAAGAGATGAGGACGTAGATGCTGAGCTTTCTCACGCCCTGCCTGACCCCTCTTCTCTAGACCTGTTTCTGTTTCCAGTGACGTGGCGGGGAGAGGACCAGGCTTTATAGGAGGCTACACATAGGCTCCTATCAATGAGGACGGCATTCCCATGGAAGTTATCACACAAAAAGAAGTCTCTTCAGGGGACTAGGTGACTAACCCACTTCTTCACAGGGGATGCTGGGGAGGTTTACGGCTGGTGCAGAAAGCAGACTCAGTCCTCATGGTGACATTAGAAAATGCCGGGTCCATGTTGATGGGCTTCTCTTGGCCTGGGGAGAGAACCAGGCTCCCTGAAGTTATCTCTGCCTAATCTACACAGTAGAATAGAGCTTATTATAAAATGACATATTAAATCAACAGAAATTTTGATGGTAAACACAGGACTTCCAGGAATCCTAAAATCTATTTCTCTGTCTTTTGTAAAGATTTGTCTAAGCAACTATTCTAAACACACGGCTATTCTCTGTGCTTAAGAATATGTGTGGGAAACAAATTTTAAAGCATCATTGGAAATCCACTCCATTATCTGGTAATTGGTGATAGGGCTCAAGAGAAGAATTGTATATTTATATGTATCCATTCAATTTGTCAGAAGAATCACAAAATACATATTAGTTTATATAACTTTACCTAGAGAAGGAGTAGCCATTTACACTGTCACAAATGTCACACTGAATAACATGCTGGAGATCTCTTACGTGTCACCAACAGGAAGTAAACTACATTTTTCATACAGTATAATCTAAATGTATTTTTGAAGCGATAGCTTGAGGCCACAGTCTAATCTGTTATCATTTTGCCAACCTATTACAGTTGATTGATATAGATGCACTGTTCCTAGGTGTAAGGTACTATCTAAAATGTATGCTCATTCTACTTGCACTCACAGAAGTCAAAAGCTTTGAAAAAGCATCATATTTTTTTTGTCCTACACAATGCAGTCTACATATTCTCTCTCATGAATTGTGACTGTAGTAATGTGGCAGCATTTGGTATTTTATTTGCCTAATATCTATATTGTATTTTCACTTATAACGTATTACAATCAGTGTGCATTTTAGTATGGCAGTTAAAAGGAATTTAAATGATATTCCCTTAGAAACCAAGCAATTGGGGAAATGGCTTTAACCCACTCTAAAAGGAATACTTTAAAATATAATTTGGCACCTATAGCTCCTGTATTTGAATGTTTCTTCAAGCAGCTAATTTGAAGAAGGCACTTCATGACTGCCCATCACTACCAGTAGTTTCCATTAGCACCAGGGTCATCTAGATGAGAGGAAGCCAGCAACTGCAAATAAATCGGTTATCTAATGAAATCAGAATCTCCTAACATTTACTCAAAATGTACAGCACACTATCAGCTTTGGAAACCTTAATAACTAGGTAACGTTGGTCAGAATAAAAAGAATCATAATAGGAGTAAAAGAAACATGTTTAGTTGAAACTCTTGGCTGTCTAAAGAAGGGAAAAAAGACATGGATTCTGGGTGCCAGGGGACCCAAGTATCTAAAATTGCCTCTCTATTAATCTCTTGTCTTATATTTTGAATTATTTTGGGTTTTCCTTTACTGTCCGATCATGTGTGGAACCCAGTGTTCTGTGTGATGTGCTGTGACTCTGAGACAGATGTCCACACCTGCGACTGGAGAGCAGGTCTTTGGTTTCAGCATCTCAGACGATGACTCAAACAATGACAACTCAAACAAAATCTCATCCACAGAGCAGCAAGGCCTT
Source organism: Perodicticus potto (assembly GCA_963574655.1). Classification (NCBI taxonomy): domain Eukaryota; kingdom Metazoa; phylum Chordata; class Mammalia; order Primates; family Lorisidae; genus Perodicticus; species Perodicticus potto. The sequence continues at coordinate 7,931 of CAUYRH010027739.1, read as the reverse complement.
TAAATTTGAAAATTCCTCCAAAGAGTTCCAGCAATAAAGAAAATGGCAAAAGGCAAAGCCTTGGAGAATTTGGAAAACCTCCAGGCTCTGTGTTTTGTACACAACCATATTGCTGCCAAAGAAAATAGTGGATCTGAAGTTACCCTATATCAGGACTTTGCTCAAGATTATGACTATCATTAAATATATATTTGTTGTAGGCTTCTTGAGTTCTTGATTTGCTGAGGGCAGGTGTTATGGATGAACTGGACAGAAAGTAAAACTTCTACACATAGGTTTCTGTCTTGTTTTGCCATCTGAGCACTACTTAGCCCATCCCAGACGCTCTCTTCCTCCATGCTATAACTATAAACCATCTCAGCCCCTCAAAGCCTAGCCCCAGCAGGCATCATTCTCCTTCTGAACCTGGCATGGCCATGGAGAGAACCACTGATGCTGGTCTGGGTGGTAGGGATGCCCACACAGTGCCAGGCCTGAGGAAAACTGCACTTCTGCAGTGAGCTGACCCTTGGCAGACATGCAGGGTCATTGCTTCCACCTGCAGCTTCTTCCTCTGCTCTTTCTTCAAAATACAATCAGACCTCAAGTGCTCCATGTAAACTCACTGAATGTACTTTAGAATTAATCACATATGACTCTGAATGGACTTTGGGTGGCACCAGTAGAAACTTTAGCCCAAGAACCAAGCCCCCTATCATAGCTAAGTTGTTTCCATTATTAACAACAAAAATTACATCATTTCAGAAGCTTCTGTAAGCAGAGCTTATTAGATAAAGCCCCAAATCATGATACATGAGAGGCTGAATTATTACCTTTTAGCATGTACCAGCCCGAGTGATGGTTTTATGGCAGCTCTTGTTATGAATATACCTAATTCACAACCAGCCAGTTTAACATACACATAAAGTGTGTTCACGATTGAACAAAATTTATTGTTCAGTGGGTAAATGACACTGGCTATAGACTCACTTTCAGGATCCTTACGGTGGTGAACGAAGACACTGATAGTGTATACAGATGAGCATGATCTCGTCAGACTGTACATTGAGATAGTGTGCAAAATTCCTTCCTCACACTTGATTCAAATAATTGAACCCTAAGTACTGCTGTTCTTCCACTTTCTGTCATCTTCCTTTGCTCCTTCTTTCCTTCCTCATTTTCTTTCTTAAAAAAGTCATCTATACATTTATAATACAAAAAGAATCACTGTTGATCTCATATTGTTAAATAGTTTTATTAAGTGATGAATATTCTGTGTGTGTTTGTGTTTATTAAACATAGATATTACATGATTTAAAGGAATCACCTTTCCTGAAAGACCTGGAGATGTAGAGAAAGAAAGTATGTGTCTTTATTTCCAATACGTGGTAACCAGGTCATGGCTTCAGTTAAGTACCTCATTACCATCCCATCCTTAATAAGAGATGATCTAGTTCAATGGTCCAACTAACTGACAGGGAAGTATATGACTGTCTTCACAAGAATTACCCAGGGAGTTTTAGGAATACAAATCACTAGGTTTTACCTTCAGAGAGTTGGATTCATTAGGTAGGGCCTAGGAATCTGTATTTAGAAAGTCACTCTAAGTAATGCTGGCATAGAGCTAGACTTGGGAAATATTGAAGAGTACTCAGATAATCCCAATTAATAGGAATAAATACAAGGAAATAATAATATATTATTTCATGTGTAAGTTATTCAGGAAAGTGAAATACTCAGAGCTTCATACCATTTTTCCCTTCATACATTTCAATTTTACCTTTGATTTCCAGTTTGTCGTCTGCTTTTTGAACATCAGTCTTTCAACTTGAGACAGATGTCGACATTGATAAGCTTGAGGGATGAATATTGCTCACTATAGGGCTATTAGGCGCACTAGATACGGTACCATTTCCTTAGTTGCTGCCAACACTGTGCAGTGAATCACAGCTTCTGCTGATCCTCACCACTGAGGCACAAACTATGAACTTCAGGATACAGACACAAATGACAAAGTGACAGCCTTACTTCTGAATACTTTGATTTTTATGTTTTGAAAAGACACCAATTTAATACTTGGTCTCACTATGGACTTTTCACATCGACTTGTACATTCATCTAAAAGTGATTTCCTAGCAATACCTGATAACAACCTTTCAAGCAATAATTTAAGCCATAGTGATGATGCCATATGAAACTTGCACTTCTGAGCATTTCATGGAGCCTTTGGGGAAACAGAAACGTGCTTTACACAAGCAATAATACAGATGTTGTGGACTTTTAAAAGCTATTCACTATTCTATAGCAAAATGAGTGCAAAGGTTGACTAAGCTAAAAAAATCTGAACAAATGATATGCTTCACCTATCTCAGAAGTTATTCATTTGCAGACAGTGAAAAATCTGAACAAATGACCTGCTTCATCTATCTCTGAAGTTACTCATTTGCAAACATGCTATAAAGTAGTTCGTATACTTCTATCAGATTATTTATGTACAGTTTTTAAAGTACCTATTATTTTATGATGTCTACTCCTTTTAAGGGATTTGTGTGTTATTTGTGATGTTGCCTAAATCTTTCTAACTTAGTTAAGGATAGCAAGGAGGAAGTTAAGGATGGATAAAGGAATAAAATTAGAGGTTGGAAGAGGTGATTGAGAAAGTAGGGTTTGCAAAAATATAGATGGATCTTGGGATGAATTAACCAATTTGAATGCTGGTTTGATAAAGTCTTAGAAAAGGTAAGAGAAGGCTCAGCGCCTGTAGCTCAAATGGCTATGGTGCCAGCCCCATACACCAGAGCTGGCGGGTTCAAATCCAGCCCAGGCCTGCCAAACAACAATGACAATGACAACCAAAAACTAGCCAGGCATTGTGGTGGGCTCCTGTTCTAGCTACTTGGGAGGCTGAAACAAGAGAATCTCTTAAGCCCAGGAGTTGGAGGTTGCTGTGAGCTATGATGCCTCAGCACTCTACACAAGGCTGTTGCTTGAGGCTCTGTCTCAAAAAAAAAAAAAGAAAAAGAAAGAAAAGCTACAAGAGGTCACTATCAATGTTGTCTATGACAGCTACACAAAGGTTTAGTTAAGTGTAATACTACTTTGACTTCAGAATATGCTGGAAAATCATATGTAGTTTAAGTAATAAATGTCTGAGAATGATTGCACAAATTTCAAAATGAATAATTCATAATTTTAGTCTTCTTGAATCACAATTTTAATCAAAAATGGAATAGTCAGTAAGTTCTCGAATAGTTAAATGTACTTCTCCATCATTTAGAATAATGTATAAGGATTATAGTTCAAAGTAACTGGTAAACTTATGGTACACTGAGCACTCTCTAAAGATGAGATGATTATTTACCTTATGATTTTAGGATCCTTTCCTAAGAATCTAAATAAGATTATAGCTCCTATTGGTGCCTCCTCAGGTAAACGCTCCTCCAATCACAGATCTGAACATATTAGAATAATGGGTGGGTTTGCTAATGTTTTATCTTTACCTTCCTATTACTCATAACAATATTTAGCATCCTCTTGCCCGCAATTTGGAAAATTCCCCTATCAAAATTAAACAGGATTGTTAATTCACTGAGAAGATTTCTACAATATACTGTTGAGTTACACTGGATAATTAAACCCTTAATAAGAATGCTTTTGAGTGATAATAAATATGTAGTAATAGAAAATGCTTAATTTGAATCTACTAAATTACATTGAAATAATCCTCTCAGTTAATCCATCTAGTTGCTGATCTGACATGCTCAACATTAGACTTAACTTACTCTTGCTTATTATTCAAAAGCAGGAAAAAGAGGAAAAGCTAAGTGGCAAAGCTGAGAAAAGCTTTTTATTCTCTGGATACATATTTTTTTTAAATGAAGGAATAAGTTTAAATTCAGTCTTCCTCTGTGGTCTTTTCACTATTTGGAGATAAGTGTTTCCACTTAATATAATTTTGCTGTGGTCTGTTAAATGGCATTCGATCTAAGTTAGATAGGAAAGTAATAATTGGGGTATCTTGAGAAATGTGCAAAATTATTTCTTTGTACCACCTCACTTTCTGAAGATAATTTCTTGTATTTTGCTGCCTGACAGTTATACATCAGACTCAGGAGAAAGGGACAGATGGGGGGAGAGGGGTGGGTAGCAGCTTCAGATGAGATTTAAGAAAAGAGATTGAATTTTTTTTCTTCAGGAAGGTGTAGAGACACTTAAAGGAGAGGCAGTTGCAATAATAGATATGTTTGGTTTAATGAAAGCCAAACGATTTACTTGACTACTGGTCACTCATTTTAAAAAAGAGAAAAAGAAAAAAAATTAAAAGCTTCACAAGCCATTTTTAATTTTCTTAGGAGGTAGCGTGCCTCTCAGCAGCTGCACTTCCCAGAGAAGCTGAGACGAGGCTCACTGAGCTATAAATAGAAACTCTCTGAAGGTGGCAGAGAGAACTCGGTTTTTGGTTACAATGATGAAGGTAAATGAAAAGTGTCAGAACATCTGGGTTGAAGGAACAAAGAAAGCCAAATACCGGCTCTCCATATGCCACAAAGAAAGCCTGCTAAAATTAGCACAGAAAAACAGACTAGGGATGTGCAAGTGATACTAAAACAAAACATTTTTTGCATTTATAACTTGCCTAGCTGAACTAGTATTCAGTGAGAAGAATATAATTAGTTTCATGTATCCTTTTTTTTTTTAATTGTTTTTCTTCTGATATAACAGAAATTTACACCTTTCTTTCATTAGGGAATATCACAAAGGATAGGAAATATTTATTTTGTGCCCTAAAACTTGTAAAATCATCTTGGGGGCTGTACCATATTCCATCTCTTCTTAACACTCTTTCAAATTGGGCTTTGGCAGCTGCAAAACAATATTCAGCTGTAGAGTAGAAAGATGCCTGTCGGTCTGTTAAAGGACGTGCCCCAGAATTTGGACTGGGGAGAGAACCACCCGTAGCATTCGATGGTATTCTGTGAAAGGGAGGAAGATACACTCTCAGTATTCTAAAATTAAAAGTAGGTAAGTAGTCTTGTATTGTCATTCAATCGTTTTTTACTTCCTGCAGAGTTTGTTTAGAACTGAAACATGAAAAGAAGGAAACAATCAGGAACAATTTTTAATGAATCAGAATTATCAATTAGGAAAGTAATTTTGGTCAACAATTTATCATCCTCAGACAGTCAACTTACATCCCAAACTCAAAATGTTGGCGGCTTTAGAAAGTTCTCTCAATGTATCAATTTCTCTCTAGCAAGGAGAAAGAAAATTAATTTTGTTTCTGGATTCCTTAGAGTTTGACCCTCTGTTAATAACACCTAATTGCAAATGATATTTAAATGATTGTTCTTCCAAATTTTCTGTTTGTTACAGAAAACAAGATGCCATAAATATGGCAGACTAACAAACTGTGGCATTGAGCTATGGTTTTCAGATTTAGCATTATTCTTTTACTTTAAAAAATTAAACTCTTTTTAATAGTATAAGGGTTAAGGATAACATTCAAATAACACTGTATTCAAGTTTGTCCACATTAGTATATAGAGTAAAGCATCGCAAACTTCTCAGAAAAAAATCTAAGTCAAAGCAAATTTATATTCAAATCATTTGAACAACTAATATAAACGTTTTGTACATCACCTCTGATTGACAAGAACCTATACACTCCCAACCAAATGAAGCCTAAATTCCTAGAGAAATTCTGCTTATATTGCCTTTCAGGAAGTTCCTTCATGGTCAACATCACAAACTTTCAAGGCGAGCAAATGAATGTAACTACCTTCCACAACTGAGGCAATCTGAGTCTGGGTATTTGTGTAGAACCATTTGAAAGGCTTCCCTCCCCCCCTTTTATTTAGCCTTTTAGGTAAAATCTCCATTTAAAAAAAGCAAAATATTGAAGAAGCCAGATGATTTATTAACAACATGAAAATCTCCCTCTGAATTTTATTTGTATAAATTACCACATTGCAAACATAAACTGTTTTTATATTCTTGGTCTAGAAAGTATTCTCAAATGGAAGAAATTATCTCTGATGTCGATCCAAGTTGCTAGATAAACTAGAGAACAGTATAAATTATCTAAAGGAATTCAGGGCAAGTCTGAGGGAAAAAACTGCAACCTCAAACTCCTGAGCTTAATCCACACTCCTGCTCAGCTTCCCAAGTAGCTGGGACTGCAGGTACATACTCAGTAGCTAGCCTTCCTTCTTTTCTTCTTTCCTTCCTCTTTTTTTCTTCTCTCCTCTCTCTCTCTCTCTCTCTTTCTTCTCTTTCTCTCTTCTTTTATGTAGAGACAGGGTCTTGATATATTGCTCATGTTGGTCTTCAACTTCTGGCCTCAAGTGATCCCCCTGCCTCAGTCTCCCAAGATGTTAAGATTACAGGTGTAAGCCACTATGCTTAGCGCAAAAATTCTTTAATTTTTGCTCTGGTGTAAAAATACTTCTTATTAGAAGGCAGCCAAAATTATTATTCCTGTCTTTTAAATTTGTTTCATGTCACCAGGCACTCGTAAAAGCTGTCCCTTTCATTTGTTATGTAACTCAATGACTTGGAATAATGGGTGCTCATTGTTTTCTTTTGACTTTTAAAAATAATCTGTCTAAAAAATTCTCCTACTAAAATATAAATTATTACCTGACTATAGGAGGTGTTATGATCATATATGAAATAGTTGAATTTAGCTAGACTGCAATGTAGACAAAGAAAAGGAATCCATTAAGGAAAGATGAAAAAAAAAAATATATCAAACTTTACCTGCTTTAAAATTATGTTAGTAGTCCAACCTTGTTAACCTAGATGAAAGCCGAAAATGGGTGGTTAGGATAACTGAATATAGATTTTTAAACACAGCATCATATTCAACAGAATGTCATAAAATGACAGAATGTCATAAAATTCAGCATGTCAAAATCTTGATAAAACAAACAAGAAACTTAATATGCTAATCAGAGTGAATATTTAAAGGGACAAAAAAAAAAAAAAACCTTCTTGCATTATAACTGCTCACCAGTGCAGAATTTGTTTTCCATTGGGAAAATCTAGTACTATGTCTTTAAGCAATATTTGCTGCATGATCTAATTAAACATTAGTATAATCGTCATGCTAAAGAGAAGCCGTATAAGAGTCCAAATATCAAGTGTGGCTGTAAGTTGAATATCAATAAAGTTAGGTATTATTTCTGGATAGGACTCTTGGTGAATGTAAAATGAATGGGCTGTATATATAGGTTTTATGTGCAGTAAACTAATTAGGACTTTAAAACTTGTTAGTACTCTAAGCACCCCTTTTTTTCATTCTTTCTTTTCTTCCCTCCTCCCCCCTCTCTTCCTTCCTCCAGCCCTCCCCCTCCCCTTCCCTTCCTTCTTCCTTCCTTCTTTCCTTCTTTCCTCTTTTCTTCTTTCCTTCTCTCTATTCTTCCTTTATTTCTTTCTAGATCTTATAAGGTACATTACAGTAATTTTTTACTATTTTGACTGGGGCTTTTCCTTTTAAACTTTGAATGACAAAACACTTTGTGGATTTGTAAGATGACAGAAAGAAGGTGAGCTCACAGACATGGATCATTTGGGGGCAGAGGTGACTGAGAAGACTGAGACTTACCCAAGCTTTGTTAGTCAAGAGAAACGCAGGTTGACAAAAGCACATGTATTCTTCTTCACTGAATTTAAACACTCTTTCAAGAAGTACCAGGGTCAGTCTTTTTTGGACAATCTTCTGTTTTTAGCTCCTACAAATAATTTAGAAAAGTCTTCTTATTTTCAAATAGTCAATTTTTTTTTAATGTGAGTACTACACTGTTAAAAATTGATCACACTTGTGGTGCATATGTGAAGGGTCAGGAGAAATCTTCTAAATACGGATCAAAATTGTTTTCACATAGTAAATGAGAAAATATCATGAATGTTACATTAATCAGGTGGATAAAAATATCTCCGATTGTATGGGA
>CAUYRH010027737.1:0-12468 GCA_963574655.1 Perodicticus potto | reverse complement strand
GTCAGGGGAGGTGTCAACAAGCTGACACATCAGTATAATGCCAGTATTTGACCTAATACTGAACAAAAGGTTTAAAAAGTAGGAATAGGTTCTCTAAAGAAGACACACGCAAGGCCTTCAGACACATGAAAAAATGCTCATCATCCTTAATCATCAGAGAAATGCAAATCAAAACTACCTTGAGATATCATCTAACTCCAGTAAGATTAGCCAACATAACTAAATCCCAAAACCAGAGATGCTGGCGTGTATGTGGAGAAAAGGAAACACTTCTACATTGCTGGTGGGAATGCAAACTAATATGTTCCTTTGGAAAGACATTTGGAGAATACTCAGAGATCTAAAAATAAATCTGCCATTTGATCCTATAATTCCTTTACTTGGTATATACCCAGAAGACCAAAATTATGTTCCTTTGGAAAGACGTTTGGAGAATACTCAGAGATCTAAAAATAAATCTGCCATTTGATCCTATAATTCCTTTACTTGGTATATACCCAGAAGACCAAAAATCACACTACAACAAAGATATCTGTACCAGATTGTTTATTGCAGCCCAATTCATAATTGCTAAGTCATGGAAGAAGCCCAAGTGCCCATTGATCCACGAATGGATTAATAAACTGTGGTACATGTACACCATGGAATATTATGCAGCCTTAAAGAAAGATGATGACTTTACCTCCTTCATATTTACATGGATGGAACTGGAACATATTCTTCTTAGCAAAGTATCTCAAGAATGGAAGAAAAAGTATCCAATGTATACTGCCCTACTATGAAGCTAATTTATAGCTTTCATATGTGGGCTATAACCCAATTATAGCACAAGAATATGGGGAAAGGGGTAAGGGAGGGAAGGAAGAGAAGAGTGGGTGGAGAGAGGTTAAATGGTGGGATCACACTTATGGTGCATCTTAGAAGAGACAGGTGAAATCTACTAAATGCAGAACACAAATGTTTTCACATAATAAACGAGAAAATCCCATGAAGGTTATGTTGAACAGTTGGATGAAAATATTTCAGATTGTATATGAAGCCCGCACACTGTACCCTATGATTGCACTAACGTACACAGCTATGATTTAATACGTAAAATAAAATAAAATAAAAACTAGGAATAGGAAAACAGAAGTCAAAACTGGAACCAGGGCAATGGAAAACAGCAGCAAAGGACTCAGGGGTCTACAAACACAGAGGTACCAGAGAGCATGAGGGTGGACAATTGTGGAAAGATATTCAAATAAAAGCTCCGAGATGTTCAAATTTCAAAAAAAAAATGAATTTTAGGTCATAAACTGGACAATTTTGACACAACAAAATGAATTAGGAAAAGAAAAGTAGGAAGACACTCTGGCGATGTTGGTAAGGGGTACACAAGAAAAGCAGAATTTTGAAAGGGAAGGAGGCAACTTGAACTAAGATATAGAACATCAGGAACAAGGAGAATGAAACTCACAGTGAGGGGAGCAGACAAAATAATAAAGCCTGATTTTCATGCTTTATGTTGATATTGATTTTTACCTTAAATATGCAATACCCTTTGGGAGTATTTATACACCGTTAAGAATTTAGTATTCATACCTGATTTGGTTCTTTTTTTTTCCTTTGTGTTATAAGTTTGAGTGATAGTAAGCGTGGCAATGTTTCTAGCAAATCAAAATCAATGTCAATATTAAAATTATAAATATGTGATTCGTGTGGTGAATATAATATAAATTCTTGTTTTCTTGAGACCAAGTCCCACTCTGTTGCCCTGGGTAGATTGTGATGGTGTCATCATAGCTCACGGGAACCTCAAACTCTTGGGCTCAAGTTATCTTCTTGCCTAAACCTCCTGAGTTGCTGGGATTATAGGCTCCTGCCAGAATACCTGGCTAGTTTGTCTATTTTAGTAGAGATGGGGTCTTGCTCTTTCTCAGGCTGGTCTCAAACCCCTGAGTTCAGTAAATTTACCCAACTCACCATCCAAGAATACAAGATTTTTAAAAAAAATTATTTGTAATTAAAGGTACCTCACAATATATACTTGGTGAATAAGTAATAGGAACCTAAAACTCCTATACTGTAATTTTTAGCAACAAATAAAAGAGATATTTTAACATACCAATAGTTTCTCAGTATTTGTTCTATTGTTGATGTATCAACTCCAAGATAATTTTTAACCTATTTTTAAATAACATTCTTAACATAAATGACATTCTTAATCATTTTTAAATGCTTTTCAACAAGATGTATTTTTCTTATATAATTTAAGGTAAGTCATGTGTCTCACTTGTTAAGTGGAAAATAAATCTAATTTATATTAACCTAATGCATCAGTTTATGCAAACATTCTTGGTTGCAGGTAGATTTATACTGATATTTGTTGCATAGCTCAGGAAAACTAGAAACTAACATGTAATGACTGAGCATTGCCCTCTTACAAAACACCATCCACAGAAGGAGGCAATGTTCTTCCTTCCATTCTTTCACAGGCAATAAGATATTTGCCTATAAGCTTTGATTAGGTATTTCCTGCATCTCTTTGGCCAAAATTATGTCATATACCTCCCCCTAGAACAATCATTAGAAAAAGAGAATGAGAATTCCATTAAACAATTAAACCTCGAATAATTCAATTCCTTGTGAAGGTATTTCACAAGGTGAAATCTACTAAACCAGAGGTATTAATAATCTGTTAGCAGGTAACAAAGGGGAAGAATGGCTCTTGGGAAAGCAAGAAAATGTTTCTAATATACATATAAAAATTAAATATTATATTAAATGTAGAACAAATTATAATAGACATTATTTCTAATATGAAACCTCAGTCTAATTATATGACATACAATAAAAAAAAATCATTTGTTTGATTATTTGTTTTGCTATCATCAGGATAGAAAAAAAGTATCTGCCTTGAAAGATCTTCCCAACTCAAAGAGGAGGAAGATCATGTGCACTATATGGAACCAAATAAAGTATTCCAAGAGTAAAATAGTTCAAGTTTCAATTTTTCATTATCCTCCCATGTCCCATCCATAGCATTTATGACTTGCAAAGAAATACAAGTGTTCTACCTGACACATTATAATAGAAATTAGAAATCAAATGTACTCTCGATATTTTAACTGAAAAAGAGCATGGGTTTAAAATTGAACATAATTGGATTCTTAGCTCAGTAGATACTTGTAATCCTACTTGATCAAGAGTTCTGTGAAAACAGACCTTATTCATTCGGGTTGCAATTCCAATGATGTTCACCTGTGATAAGACTATGGATGCTCTTAGTACACAATTGTTATGTTATGAGTGCCAAACAAGAAAGCAAAACCAGAAACAAACAAAAGAACAACCTTTGCATCTTGGCCTAAGTAGTAAAAACTTGCTTTCCTTTTTTTTTCTTCTAAAGAAAACTTTAAAATCAATACACATATATGAGTACAAGAGGGAAGCATCATACTGAACCTTGTGTAATCCTGCATTGAGAAAATCCCTTGTATTTGCAAGTCTTGGCACAGTTAATTTTTATTTTCTTTTCTTTAGAATGGATATATCTATTTCTGGATCTGCAGCAGCAACTAATCATCTCTCAATTACCTCTTCAGAGCATCCCACTGGACAAGTCAAGGAACAGGTACGTAAGGTGACACAGGTGACACCCACCCAGGCCACCCAACTTATTCTAATAAGCAGCCAAATTGAGAATCAATGATCTAGTAACAAGTTAACTGACAAGTAACCTAGAAGGTCTGAAAATAACTGGACAATATTCAAAGTTTTGTTTCATTGCCATCAGAGGGGTAAATTGAGTTTCACACTCAGTATTTGTATGCCATAGCTTGAGCATAAAAAGAGCACTAATGATGCCATTATTACCAAGTGTTTTTGTTTAGGAACTATGATGATTCCAACTTCTTTCCCATGTGCTGGCTGTTTGGTGTTCATCTACCTTTTACACAGTTCTATAACTGTACAGTTCTTGTCCATTTCCTTTTTAAAAAAGCTCCTTTTTAGTAAGAGAATAAACATTCATTTTTACCCTCCAAATTGTCTAATATTTGGCCAAAATATTAATTTATGTTAAGCAATATAAAGCCTGCTTATGGAAATTATAAAAATATTCTCTTCTTAGAGTAATTTTTAAAAGTTATTTTGTTAGTGGATGGTCAAATCCTTGTCCTTTTTTCAATACAAATGTATAACATTTAGGTAAAGAGACAGTCGTGTTTGAAGCTCAACTTTAAAAAAGTTAAGAGTAGAGCAGCGCCTATGGCTCAGTGAGTAGGGCACCAACCACGTATACAGAGGGTGGCAGGTTCAAAACCAGCCCCGGCCAAACTGCAACGACAACAAAAAATAGCCGGACGTTGTGGTGGGCGCCTATAGTCCCAGCTACTTGGGAAGCTGAGACGAGAATTGCCTAAGCCCAGGAGTTGGAGGTTGCTGTGAGCTGTGTGATGCCATGGCACTCTACCAAGGGTGATAAAGTGAGACTCTATCTCTACAAAAAAAAAAAAAAAAACTTAAGAGTAGAAATACATTTTAAGACAATGTACTTAGAACACCATCTTTTAGAAACAAATCAGCATGACAAGATACAGGTTTTCAATACACCACATCTCGAAGTATTAACTGCCTTCTATCAATAATTGCATCATATTTGTCTTGTGAATATGAACATCTTAATGTTTGTACTATATAATGCAACATAGAAGTTTATTTGTAACAAGTTGTTTCTAAATGTTTCCCAAATATGTTAAAGTAGTTGAAGATACTTGATAGTAATACAAAAATAGGAATCAGGAGTGTCCAGCAGAAAGCTTACCATGTTTCAATTGGTGAGTATTTGAGCATAGCTGGAAGATTTTGACTTGTGTTGCATTAACCAGCTAGTACTTCCCCTCTTTAGTGTGAAATTAAGCAATTTTATCAGCCTGGAGACTATAATAATAATTGCCTCCATCAGTCCAATTTTGTCAAAACTTCACTTGTAATGACAACAATGATTTGCTTTAAAAAAAAAAAAAAGTGCATTTCAAGAGCACTCAAAATTTTGGAGAAAATTCTCATTTTCCACAATCATTTGTAGGATTTTTTTTTCCTCAAATAACCTTAGAGCTAATAATGATTTGTTTCTTCTTTTCTTTTTTTAGTTTTGGCTCACTCTTCCTATGTTTCAAGTATATTCATGATTTCAGCTCCCATGGGGTTCTATTGTTTTACATAGTGAAAACAAATATTATAAGGCTATCCTTCTGAAACATATGCGCCTTAGTTAAAATGTGATGCACTGTCGGTGTATACAAATTCAGAGCTCCCAGGATAACGGGCCAAAAGTATAAGGGTATTTACACAAGGGAACATCCTTGCATTTTTTGCTAGCATAGCCTAACAACCTTAATACTTTGAAGAATGCATAATAAAAAAAGCTTAGATGCCAACTATACTTTAAGAGAATAAGAAATATGAGCAGTTGTGCCTACTTGCAAGGAAAGCATGAATAAAATTCAGTGATTCCATGGGCTCTTTTCCTGTACTAAACAGCACAATTAATACCTCATTTTCATGAACAGCCAAGTCATTTAAAAATAATTCATATCCTTAGGTTAGACTGTAAGCCCACTGGTCAGGTCCTGTATCTAATGTTTCATGTGGCACCTCACATTATTAAAGCTCAATAAAGGTTCTTCAACAACAATACTGGAAAATAACAACTCAGCTAAAACTTCTCTCTAGCAATAACCACCTAACTTGCAATCTAATTGATAACATAGAAATGCTCTTTGAAGTATGAATATAAATATAATCTGTCATTTGTAGATACCTAATCTAACTTATACAGCTACTACTTTTCCTAATTGATAATTTTCATAAATATTAGCATGCTAATGTGAAACTCTATTTCTCCCAACCATGAAAATTAAGCAAAATTCAATATTGTCTGGTTATCACTAGTTTAACTTGTTTACTTGTCAGTTAACTTATCAATAGGTCATTGGTTCTCAACTGCTGATTTGAATCACTTGAGTTGCATTTAAAAATTATAAAGCCCTAAAGTTTGGGTCCTACTCCCACAGAGTCTAAATAAACAGGTTTGATTGGGGAGCTAGAAATGGTATTTTAAAAGCTCCCAGGTGATTCTAATCTACATCAGGGCGCCATTAAAATGTGCATGTTTCCATAAAGGCTTGAGGACTATTGCTAAAAGATGCAGCCCACAGAAAGAAGTGTGATCCTCAGAATTTCTGACCTTATACTTCTGCATTGATATAACTTAATGCTGACGTCTCTAACTAGTGTCTATCTTTATCTTACGCAGCAAAATAGTCTTTTGAATTCTCTATTTCTGAATTCATTCTGCCTGATCCTTAAGAGGGGCAAAGATACTATTTCCTTCTGAATTTATACCTGATCAAAATAATCTTTACTTATATTATTCAGCTTATAGGTCAGTGTTATGACAACCTGAGAGCACTAATATGATTTTCCCACAACTTAAGCTTATCTGATAGGCCTTATAATAAATATTTTCCTTCTCAAATTTTCTAGTTCTAACATTACTATAAAGGCCAAGTATTTATATATCAACAGCAATTTTTTTAAGAAGAAATAACATTTATAAGGATAAATTTGGGGAAATATTAAAGTTAATCTGATTACATAATTGCGTAGTTTAAAACAAGAAGAATCCAAAAGTACATTATTTTTCTTCACACAGATAATGAAGAATGTCATAAGGATAATATTAATAATAATTTACAAAGCCCTCTTCTATGTATTTAATATCATCTTTAAGTACTAAATAATCACAAAAGGAAGGTGCTATAATATTCATTTCATAGTGAGATAACAAAAAGTCATCTAGGGTAGATGCATAAAGCTAGAAAGTGCCAGATTTGTAAAGCTTTTGGAAAGTGGTAGAGACAAATTAACATTACTCCAAATCAGTAATTCATTCATTATACTGTGATTAATTGATATTGACATAAAAATAAAAGGAGGATGTTGGATCATTATAAAGTAGTCAGCATCGAGTTGTAAATGTAAGGTCATGCCATTATTTTTGTAGCTTTTATGTAAGATAGAAAAGATATGGAATCAAACTAAGTGTCTATCAGGGTATGAATGGATTAAGAAAATGAGGTATATATGCACAATGAAATACTATTCAGCCTTCAAGAAGAAGGAAATTCTCTCATTTGTGATGTGAATAATGGACCAGGAAGACATTATGCTAAGTAAATAAGCTGGGCACAGAAAGATAAATACATGATCTCACTTACAAGTAGAACCATTATGGCCAATAACTGAAAGCAAGTAATATGTTCTTAAATAAGTAAATGGATAATAAAACTGTAGTAAATCAATACAATAGAATACTATTCAGCAAGGAGATTTCAAGCCACAAAAAGACACAGAAAAGTATTAAAATAATAGTAAGTTAAAAAAATCTATCTGAAAAGACCACTTAGTTATAATTCTAAATTCCAGGTCTATGACATTCTGAAAAAGCAAACTATAGAGAGCGTAAAGAGACAAGGGTTGCTGGTGGTTGGCAGAGGAATGAAAGGGTAGAAAGGTGACAATGGGAATGTTAGTTGCACGCAAATCTCAAAGGTCCTTGAGGCCTCTCTGTTATAGCTCTTAAGTTTAAAATTAATGCTGGAATATTGATGTTTAAAATAGCATTCTATATAAGAGAACACCTTTCTATTTGCTTGCTTTTATTTTCTTTCCCAGGATATCTTTCTTGGGACCCTCAGTGTCAACAAAAGGAAAACAAAAGTTCTGGCTACCTCTAAGGGTCTAAGGGACCTGGAGCTGACGCAACCATTTATGTTGCCCAAAGTTTCACCAAAAGCAACAGCCTTAGACTTTACCACTGTCACTAGCTCATATGGGCACAGGTCACCAAAAAGAGGTAATGAGCGTTCGTGATTTGTTTAAGGCTCCATTTGAATGATGAGGAATGCATATATAGTGAAGTTTTCTGATCAATTTTTACACAATTTTATTCCTCTGAAGAAAAAGAGGACAAAAATTTATTATGTCACAGTATCACATCTCAATGAGCACATTTCCTCTCAAATCCCAAGGTGGAAAATCTCATGAAAATGAAACTCACACTCACACAAAAAGGAAGGTGCCTTTAAATACAGTAGAAAAAATATCCATCATTCTGAGGAAAAAATAGCATAAGTCCACTGCAATGTACATGATACCTTATTTTACACACGCTTTGCCCTAGTAAGGATCTTACCATGCCTTCCCTTCTAAGAACCTGAAGGCTTGAAGAGACCGTTTATGTCTACCACCATATGGGGGTGGGGGTTGAAGAGGGCTCATGGTCCTCATGCCCATTTGTATCATTCCCACAATGCATTGTTCATTAACTATTCCCTGAGCTAATTTCATCATCTTGACTCATCATTCTCATAAAATTATACATTTCAATCAAGGGGTTATACATTGAAATTATACATTTCTTTTTAAGAAATCTCAATGCCTTTGTTTTGTTCCAGTAATACAATTATACCTAGATTTGAAGCAATTGGTTCTATTAATAGATGTGTTAACTGAGCACCTTCTACAGTGTGGCTTCCCTAAAAGAAATGTACTTCTGAAATATAAAATGTTTCATATGTAAACAACTTTGAACAATAATTTATACTGTGAGAGTTTACAAAAAAATAAAATAAAATGACAATAAATAAATAAATATAATACCAAAAATCAGCTGGTATCAGCAGCACATCATAATCCTTGGTTAACAGTAGCGTGTGTATGTGTATGTATATATGTGTACTTGTATTTGGTTAATACATATCTCATCCATGCCTAAACAAGAACAGTTTAACTTTATATACTTAGTCTATGGATGTGAGCCTTCACATTAAAAAAAGATACACTTCTGTGTGGATATAAATATGAAGATGGTATATAGTTTCACAGTTCTCTATTATTACATGATACAGTGCTTACTTCTCTATTATTTTCAGGGCATTTGACCTAGTCATTAAGCAATACACTGTGGAAAAATTCTAATTATTTGAGTTTTCCTAGAGAAAAATGAAGTATCACATTGGATAATTAGCAATTGGAAATTTGATTAGGTAACATGACGTCTCATCCTTTCTAAATTGCATAAACAGTAAATACAAGTACATGATGTTCATGTAGTAAATAGAATAAAAAAATGACAATTTCAAATTTTAAAATTTGCTACTTCATATACTTTTAAGTTAATAATATGAAATAGTACATTCATTGAGAGGAGGATTAGAAACTTCCAGGTCTCTCCAGGTAATTCTTGATTCTGTCACTACTTTCAAATAATCAAGCTCAGTGGAGGTTAAATTTTAGAGGTCATCTCATTCAGCACCATTTTTACTGTAAATTCCTTTTTTGCGTTTTTTTTTTTTTTGGCTGGGGCTGGGTTTGAACCCACCACCTCCGGCATATGGGCTGGTGCCCTACTCCTTTGAGCCACAGGCGCCACCCTGTAAATTCCTAAATACCAAAATGATGACAATCTTCTAAACAAATATATTTTGGTAGAGAAAATATTTTGATTCTATGTTTTTGTTATAGTTATCTAAACTTCTAATTAGAGTGGAAAAGTAATTATTAAATAGGATTCTGTAAATAGCTTACAACATTTATAGTTCAGAAGAATTACAATAGACCCAATGTTACAGATGCTGGTGTGGATGTGGAGAGAAGGGAACAATTTTACACTGTTGGTGGGACTGCAAAGTAATATAGCTTCTTTGGAGAGAGGTATGAGAATCCTCAAAGAACTCAAATTAAACCTCATATTTGATCTTGCAATGTTATTACTAGGTAATCAATGCAGAAGAAAAAAAATCCTTTTAGCATAAGTGCATTTGCACTAGAATCTTTATCACAGTTCAATTAACAATCATTAATACGTGGAATCAACCCAGGTGCCCATCAGCACAGGAATGGATTACTGAACTGTGTATATGCCGTGGAATATTACTTAGCCATAAAATAGATGGAGACTTCACATCTTCTATTTTACCCAGATGGAGTTGAAACACATTCTTCTTAGTAAAGTATCACAAGAAATAAGGAGCAAGAATCCAATGTGCTTAATACTAATATGACACCAGAAAATGATCTAATACATGCCCACGTAAGAACAAAACTTGGTTAATTCAAGTTGGGTAAAGGAGGGAATAGAAGATGGGAGAGAGAGGAGGGGATTGATGTGCTCTCACTTAATGCACAACGTAAGGGTATATGATTTACCTTTTAGGTGCAGGGCACAACCATTGCTAGAAGAGAGACTCTATCTAAAAAATGCAAATATTGTTTGTATCCTTACATTAAACTGAAATAAAAAAAAAGAATCACAACAGAGAATTTATCTCTTATGTGAATTGCCTTTGAGAAAAAGATTCAACATGTTTTTCCCATGATAAGTTATTAAAAAATTAGTAATTTTAACCTTTAAGTAGTTCTTTTTAAAAATAAAATCAGTTACAAATAGAGTATCTCAGAAATAAAATTAAATTTTTTCATCTTAAATTTCGTTAATTTGCAAACTCAATAATTTCTAGTAAATTATGCACTTATTTTCAGAGGTAATAGGGGAAATTAATTTTTCTTAAATGTAAAACATGAGTTTATAAAAATTGTAGAATCTTATAGCTCCTCCTCAGGAGCATCTTTATTCAATAAAGTATGAGAGCTTGGTGCCTGTAGCCAGCCACATACATTGAAGGTGGAGGGTTCGAACCTGGCCCAGGCTTGTTAAAGAACAATGACAAATGCAACCAAAAAATAGCTGGGCTTTGTGGCAAGTGCCTGTAGGGACAGCTACTCGGGAGGCCGAGGCAAGAGAATCGCTTAAGCCCAAGAGTTTGAGTTTGCTGTGAATTGTAAAGCTATGGCACTCTACCGAGGACGACATAGTAAGACTCTGTCTCAAAAAATAAATAAAATAAAATAAAATATAAAATAAAATGAAATGAAATGAAATGAAATAAAGTAAGGTAAAATAAAATAAAATAAAATAGAATGTCCTAGACACACCATGGAAAGATATAAAATATATATTATTTTTAAAGACTTCAATCAAGGAGAGATTACATAACTACCCTTAATAATTCCTTCCAAGGTTTTAAAATCCTATGGTCCGGAATTTCTTCTTCTCCCTATCTAACCTACATCACTCATTCTTCAGTTAAGTCCATTGCTTCTTAGCTTTCCTTTTTCTTTTTAGTACAAATCAAGAATTGCTTAGATAGAGCTGATTTAGAGATTGACATAAGTTGAAGTGTCACCTGGATTACTATCTCTCACAAGAGAACCTTCTAAAAACAGAATTTAGGGTAACTTAAGTGGAATTAAATATAGTAAATTACCACACCAATAAATTTACCAGAAACAATTTGTAAAAATCTTTAGGAATGGCAAAAGTGGTGATGAATTTACTTTTCCTTTGTTTAATGCTGCCAATTCCTCTGTAACAAACATATGTAAATTCTCTCACTATATTAAAATTTAAAAAAGAAAAATAATATATAGGCATGCATTCAGAAACTTCACAATATATAAAACTCATTCTGAATGTTTTTAAGATAACTTGGCGCCCTACTCATTGAGTTGTG
This sequence comes from Perodicticus potto, assembly GCA_963574655.1. NCBI lineage: Eukaryota > Metazoa > Chordata > Mammalia > Primates > Lorisidae > Perodicticus > Perodicticus potto. The sequence continues at coordinate 847 of CAUYRH010027737.1, read as the reverse complement.
GGCACCAAGTCGACATTTTTTATTGAATAAAGATGCTCTTGAAGAGGAGCTATAAGATTCAATTTTTATAAACTCATGGTTTGCATTTAAGAGAAATTAATTTCCCCTATTACCTCTGAAAATACGTGCAAAATTTACTAGGAATTTTTGAGTTTGCATTTCAATTCTCTTTTATTTATCAGAATGTATTCCTAGATGAATATTACAAGTCATTATAACAACTTTTGGAAGATGGTAATAGCAAACACTGGCATGGAAACCTATGTGCTGAATTACTTGGGTACTATCACATCTATTTTACATACTTCACATTATTAGCAGTCGTAGTTGGATCAGTAATTCTACACTTATGATTTTTATTCTTTTCAGGTCAATAAATTATAAGAAATTCACGTCTGGAAAAGGAATACCACACAAAGACATGAATATCAGTTTTTTTTAATAATTTTATTAAATCATAATTGTGTACATTGGTGCAATCATAGGGCAGAATGTGCTTCATATACAATCAGAAACATTTTGATCGTACTGTGAGAGATAGCCTTCATTGCATTTTCTTAATCACTATATAAAGACATCGATACTCTACATTTAATAAGTTTCACCAGTACCCTACTAAGATGGACCGTAGGTGTGATCCCACCAATTGCCCTCCCTCCACCCATCCTCCCCCATCCCCTCCCCTCCCCTCCCTTTCCCTTTTCCCTGTATTCTTGTGCTATAATTGGGTTTTAGCCTTCATATGAAAGCTATAAATTAGCTCTATATTAGGGCTGAGTACATTGAGAGGAATAATACTTTCAGAGAAATTATACTTACTCTGTATAAATTTAGAAATTCCTATAGT
>CAUYRH010027734.1:0-89215 GCA_963574655.1 Perodicticus potto | reverse complement strand
GGCGCCTGTAGTCCCAGCTACTTGGGAGGCGGAGGCAGGAGACTCGCTTGACCCCAGGAATTGGAGGTTGCTGTGAGCTGTGATGCCACAGCACTCTATCCAGGGTGACAGCTTGAGGCTCTGTCTCAAAAAAAAAAAAAAAAAAAAAAAAAAATCAGAAAATCCCAGTGCCCCATGAGCCTAAGGATCACATAAATCTTCGGGAGAGGGAACAGAAGGGGATCTGGGAGGGCTCAATGGAGGAGTCTGGGAGCAGGAGCCCCTCCCTAAGACTGAGGGTCAGGAAGGGGTTCCTGGAGGAAATGATACCTGTGTGAATGAATAGTAGAAGTTAGTCAGGCAGAGAGAAGAGGGAAAACAACTCAGGAGGAGGCAAAAGGGCAGCCAACGCCTGGAGGCGGCCAAGAGTCTGGTAGGAAGAAGTTGCTGGAAGACTCAATGTGGCTGAAGTGAGGGGTGCTGGGACTTGGCCAGAGACATGAACTCAGGCCTGTAAACTCTCGTTAAGAAAAGAGATTGTGGGCGGCGCCTGTGGCTCAAAGGAGAAGGGCACCAGTCCCATATGCTGGAGGTGGCGGGTTCAAATCCAGTCCTGGCCAAAAACTGCAAAAAAAGGCTTGGTGCTTGTGGCTCAACAGGCTAAAGCGCCAGCCACGTACACCTGAGGTGGCGGGTTCGAATCCAGCCCGGGCCTGCCGAACAACAAAGACGGCTAGAACCCCAAAATAGCCAGGCGTTGTGGTGGGCGCCTGTAGTCCCAACTACTTGGGAGGCAGAGGCAAGAGACTCGCTTGAGCCTAGGAATTGGAGGTTGCTGTGAGCTATGATGCCACAGCACTCTATCCAGGGTGACAGCTTAAGGCTATGTCTCAAAAAAAAAAAAAAAAAAAGGAGATTGTTGGCTCGGTGTCTGTAGCTAAGACGACAGCCACATACACCTAAGCTGGCGGGTTCAAATCCAGCCCAGGCCCGCCGAACAACAATGATGGCTGGAACCCAAAAATAGCCGGGCATTGTGGTGGGCGCCTGTAGTCCCAGCTACTTGGGAGGTGGAGGCAAGAGAATCGCTTGAGCCCAGGAATTGGAGGTTGCTGTGAGCTGTGATGCCACGGCACTCTATCCAGGGTGACAGCTTGAGGCTCTGTCTCAAAAAAAAAAGAAAGGAGATTGTCTGGGCGGTGCCTGTGGCTCAGTGGGCAGGGCGCCAGCCCCATATACTGAGGGTGGCGGGTTCAAACCTGGCCCCGGCCAAACTGCAACAAAACACAAAATAGCTGGGAGTTGGGGCGGGCGCCTGTAGTCCCAGCTACTTAGGAGGCTGAGGCAAGGGAATCGCCTAAGCCCAGGAGTTGGTGGTTGCTGTGAGCTGTGTGACGCCACAGCTCTCTACCGTGGGCTATAAGGTGAAACTCTGTCTCTACAAAAAAAAAAAAAAAAAAAAAAAAAAGAAAGATTGTGGGGCCAGGCGAGGTGGCTCACGCCTGTAATCCCAGCACTTGATAAGGTGAGGCAGGTGAATTGCCTGAGCTCAGTTTCGAGACCAACCTGAGCCAGAGCCAGACCCCCATCTCTAAAAATAGCTGGGTACTGTGGTGGGTGTAGTCCCAGCTACTTGGGAGGCAAGAGAATCGCTTAAGCCCAAGAGTTTGAGGTTGCTATGAGCTGTGACGCTACGGCACTCTACAGAGGGCAACATAGTGAGACTGTCTCAAAATAAATAAATAAATAATAATAATAATGCTGGCTGGGTGCCTGTAGCTCAGCGGCTAAGGTGCCAGCCACATAGACCAGAGCTGGCAAGTTCAAACCCAGCCCAGGCCTGCCAAACAACAATGACAACTACAACCAAAAAATAGTCGGCACTGTGGCAGGCCTGTAGTCCAGCTACTTGGGAGGCTGAGGCAAGAGAATCGCTTAAGCCCAAGAGCTGGAGGTTGCTGTGAGCTATGACATCACAGCAGTCTACCAAGGGTGATAAAGTGATAGTCTGTTTCAAAAAGAAGAAAGGAGATGACAAACCTGCCAAGCTTTCTACTCTGTCTCACCCATACTAGAGCACATTTGTGACGGCCCTACAGGCATCTAACTCAGTGGGTATATGCAAGGACAGTGGTCCCAGTGGTTCAAATACTGAAATAGTTCTTCCATACCCCAAGGAACCCTCCAGCCCTTCCCCAATCACTCTAGCCACTCCTTCACAGACCAGCTCCTGAAGGCTTCACACCTGCATAACAGTAGTACCCCCTCATGTTATCACAAGGACTAAGGTATAGAAAACTTAACTTAGCGCCTACGTGCACATTATTGGCATTTAATAAATGTTAAATATTATTATCATCCCCATGGCAAACTCAGGAACAATCAAACCAAAGCCCAGAAGACAAACCTCCAGGGGCTTGAGGTAGATGTCATATATCCTGTCTCATTGTGGACACCAGATTAGTTGGTGGCATTGGGGTTACAGGGAGCCCATGGCCATGACTTTCAAGACCAGGACAATGGATGACCTTCTCCAGGCCTGCCGCTGGCCCACGTTGCAGGCATGCTCATGAACATGGAGGAAGGTGCCCCCTGCTGACCTTTTGGGAAACTTAAGAGAGTTTTGTTTGTTTTTTTTTTTGAGACAGAGCCTCAAGCTGTCACCCTGGATAGAGTTCTGTAGCATCACAGCTCACAGCAACCTCCAATTCCTGGGCTCAAGTGAGTCTCTTGCCTCTGCCTCCCAGGTAGCTGGGACTACAGGCGCCCGACCATTTTTTGGTTGCAGCCGTCATTGTTGTTTGGCAGGCCCGGGCTGGATTCGAACCCGCCAGCTCAGGTGTACGTGGCTGGCGCCTTAGCCCGTTCAGCCACAGGCACCGAGCCACTTCAGAGAGATTTGGAAAAAAAAAAAAAACAGAGGTGCTGGGTGTACTGGGGCTGGAAGTGGGGCTGGATTGGGACATAGCATGAGGTAATCAAAAGTGTAATTGGGACTTCCAACCAGAAAGGAGTAACAGTGGCTAGATACACCCATCTACCGTAAACAACTAAAAAGCCACACAAAATCTAAGCCTTTCAGGCAATGGACACCAGTAGCACAGGGCAGTGAGCCCTGAGAAGAGAGAAATAAATGAGATGAACCCCCAAACTGCCTAGCTTACTGCCTGGAGAGAATTTCCAGGCCATAACACGGGAAGAGGGAATTCAAACAGTGCCTTATAGTCTCCCTGAGTTGAGACAGAGGTCAGATTTCAGCAAGGCCAAGGCAGGTAGGATTCGCAGCACAGAGTCATGGGAAATGCACAGAGAACTCTAGACATCTGCGGAGAGTGCCACAGACTTGGCTGAGTACTGATCGGCGCATGTGTGAGGCCGGGAAAGAACTACCGGAGAGCAGGCAGAACAACCCCCAGGGTCCATACGGGCAAGACCAGCTTGGAATCCCAAAGGCCAGAGTGGAAAGTCCACAGAATACACAGCAACTGCTTCTCAGGATGGGGCCAAATTAACACAGAAAGTGCTTCTGGTCCCGCCTAACAAAGTTTAAAGGCAAGCCCTGAAAATATCAAACTATTTCCAAGGCATTAAGTTCCCCCCAAACTCTTTAGCAAAGTAACTAAAGCACTTCCCAAAATAAAACTCAAAACACTTAAAGAAGGCTCGGTGCCTATAGTACAGTGGTTACGGTACCAGCTACATGCACTGAGGCTGGTGGGTTCGAGCCCCGGGGTGGGCCAGCTAAATAACAATGACAACTGCAACAAAAAATAGCCAGAAGTTGTGGCGGGTGCCTGTAGTCTCAGCTACCTGGGAGGCTGAAGCAAGACAATTGCTTAAGCCCAAGAGTTTGAGGTTGCTGTGAGCTGTGACACCACGGCATTCTATCCAGGGCAGCATAGTGAGACTCTGTCTCAAAAAAATAATAATAAAATAAAATAATTAAAGGGCAGCATCTGTGGCTCAAAGGAGTAGGGCGCTGGCCCCATATGCCGGAGGTGGCAGGTTCAAACCCAGCCCCATCCAAAAACTGCAAAAAGAATAAATAATAAGTAAATAAAAAAATAAAATAATTTTTAAAAATACGTAAAGAAGGAGACTTCCATCTATGGCTGAGTGAGGAGGTCAACAAATCCTCTCTCCCAAAAGCATCTCTGAAGCAAAAAGACAAAACTATTTCAGTGCTCTGAAAATTTACCAAAGCCATGCAGCAACCTGAGCAACATATGTGCTTCAAAGCTGCTGGACTCTGAGTAGGAGCAGTGGGAGTGTGAGGTGTCCCTGCCTGGGTCTGCTCCATCTTCCCTCTCCCCGCTGAGTGGGAGCAGAGGTTCTGCCAAGGCGGAGCAGGCCCTGAGGACCAACAGCTTCCCTGCTGAAGGGTGCTCATTTGAGTTAGAGAAGCAAATGCCCATGTCCAGCAATATCAGTGGAAATGACAATCTTAGTGGCAAGTGAGTACAAAGATCGATGACTCTACAAGCTTGACGTAGTCGATTGAGGAAAGCATATTCCCAGCTCAGGCTGTATGCATTTGCAGCAAAAAGCAGAGAGAGCCCAGATCTCGTGGCTGACCAAAACCACACTTATGGCTGACCCTGAAACTGCCTACACAGAGGGGACCCCAGAGGGCCCAGTGGAAAGTAAAGCTCGCCAGACTTGAAAATGGCCTGTGCTTCATGCTCTCCTACCGGCACACAGAGCCACTAGCAGAGGACAGATCTCACTGGCTCAAGGTGACTGAGCACAACCCCCATCCAATAACTGGCTAACTTAATGCTACACAGACAAAGGGGTATTCCTAGGAAACTTAAAAATAAAAACAAGAATTTTTTCTAAATGAACAGAGACATTAGTGGCAACACACCATGGCAAACTAGTAAACCAACACAAAGTAATGGTAACAACAACCTTTGCAGGTGTGAGAATCCAGTCCAAATTCAAGGGAATAAAAGTAATCAGTAGAAACTGTCTCTGAGCTCTGATCATCCCCAGATGTTGCTTCTAGCAGAGCAAGATTTTGAAGCAGCTATTATAAATATGTTGGCTGGGCACAGTGGCTCATGCCTATAATCCTAGCACTCTGGGAGGCTGAAGTAGGAAGATCTCTTGAGCCCAGGATCTGAGGATGCAGTAAGCTATGATGACACTACTGCACTTTATCCAGGGCAACAGAGTGGAAGTCTATCTCAAAAAAAAAAAAAAAAAATTGGAACTTCAAATTAATATAGCCTGTTTGGAAAGAAATACTGAGAATCTTCAAAGCACTCAAATTAAACCTCCCATTTGATTCCAGAATCCCATAATAGGCATATACCTAGAAGAAAAAAAATCATTTTATTATAAGGACATTTGCACTAGATTGTTTATCATAGCTCAATTTATAATTGCCAGTATGTGGAAACAACCTAAATGCCCATCAGGAATGGATTAACAAACTGCGATACATGTGTACCATGCATTCAAACACGGCACTCTACTGAGGGCAACAAAGTAAAACTCTATCTCTAAAAAAAAAAAAGACTCACTGAATGCTACAGTTATCAAGATAGTATGGTAGCAGTATAGATATATACATACAAGTCCTAGGCCCAAGTGATCTTCCCACATCAGCCTCCAAGATGGCACTATAAGCATGTCCCACCATGGCCAGATCACTGGCTTTGTCCTATGCAGTGTTTTCATGAGTAGCTAGGGTCTTAAGGGGAAGTAGGCCTCCTGGGTATAGGGGCCTGGTAGGGATAGGGAGGATGGCAGCAGGACCCAGCTGGCTGACCAAAGATGTACGGTGGGGTGGCTCCCTGTAGGGAGCTGGAGGTGCCCAGGGGCTACTGAACTCACCACTAAAGACAACACACCCAAGACTATGACTGATCAGCTCGGTGCCTCTAGCTCAGCAGCTAGGGCACTGGCCACATACACCCGGGCTGGTGGGTTTGAACCCCACTGGGGGCCTGCCAAACAATAACAACTACAACAAAAAAAAATAGCCAGGCATGGTGGCAGGCACATGTAATCCCAGCTACTTGGGAGGCTGAGGCAAGAGAATCGCTTAAGCCCAAGAGTTGGAGGTTGCTGTGAGCTGTGATGCTACAGCACTCTATCGAGGGTGACATAGTGACTCTGTCTCAAAAAATAAAAAAGACTATGGATGGTCAAAAAGGACCAAAAAGGAGCAGCCTGGCCTCCACCAGCAGTCCAGAAATGGCTACCAAGTCTACACTGTGTGATTGCCACCCTTGGGAAAAACATCTGCTTTGTTAGCCAGGCATGATGGCATGCACCTGTAGTCCCAGCTACTAAGGAGGCTGAGGGGTTCCAGGCTACAGTGCTATGATTGTGCCACTGTACTTCAGCCTGAGTGACAGAGCAAGACCCTGTGACAAAGAAATAAAAAAGTTCTTGAATCGTGACAAATGAGTCACTGTAAGATGTTAATAAGAAAAACTGGGTGGGGCAGCGCCTGTGGCTCATCAAGTAGGGTGCCGGCTATATACCGAAGGTGGCGGGTTGAAACCCGGCCTCGGCCAAACTGCAAAACAGAAAAATAGCCAGGTGTTCTGGTGGGCACCTGTAGTCCCAGCTACTCGGGAGGCTGAGGCAAGGGAATCGTCTAAGCCCAGGAGTTGGAGGTTGCTGTGAGCTGTGTGACGCCATGGCACTCCACTGAGGGTGATAAAGTGAGACTGTCTCTACAAAAAAAAAAAAAGAAAAACTGGGTAAACTCTGTTTTTGTAAATTTTCCTAAAATATAAAAAGCTTACTCAAAAATTATGTTATACATAAACTATGTGTTTGTATATACCTGTGTATCTATAATACACGAGTATAGACAGTTAAAAAAACAACAAAGGAGGCTCGGTGCCTGTGGCTCAAGTGGCTAAGGCGCCAGCCATGTACATCTGAGCTGGCGGGTTCGAATCCAGCCCAGACCCGCCAAACAACAATGACGGCTGCAACCAAAAAATGGCCGGGCGTTGTGGCGGGCGCCTGTAGTCCCAGCTACTTGGGAGGCGGAGGAAGGAGTCTCGCTTGAGCCCAGAAGTTGGAGGTTGCTGTGAGCTGTGATGCCACAGCACTCTACCCAGGGTGACAACTTGAGGCTGTCTCAAAAAAAAAATAAAAAATAAAAAATACAACAAAGGACTGCTATGTGTTCACCTGTACTATAAAGACCATCTTGGCAAGAGGTTGTCACAATCACAAGTCCTAATAGGGACTTGAAATAGGAACATGGCATATGGCCACAGGGTGGTTTGTGAGGATCAGACTGTATGGGTATTAGTTTTCTACTGGGACTCTAATGAATTACCACCAACTTCAGAGATTTAAAACCACACAAATTTATTGTCTTATTTTATAGAGTTCAGAAGTCCAAAATGGTTGTCACTGGGCAAAAGTTGTTATCAGTGGGGCTGCATTTCTCAGTGGTGGCTCTGGGGAAATAATCTGTTGCCATTTCCAGCTTCAATGGGCCACTGCCTCCCTGGGCACTGGGCCCTTCCTTCCATCTGTACAGACAGCAGTGTGGCACTCTCACCTCTCCCTCTGACCCTCCCAACTCCTTATTTGACTGATGAGGACCACTGTTACTACACTGGGCCCATCTCAATAATCCAGGTAATTTACCCACCTGAAATTTTTAATCACAGGTACAGTGCCTATAACCATGTAAGATAACACATTCACACGTTCTGGGGTTCAAGATGTAGACATCTTTGGGAGCTGTTATTCTGCCCACAACAGGGTCATCAGTGAGGGGCACTGAGGAGGAGGCTGGGAGTAGAAGTGAGGTCAGTTTTGGATAGGAGGAGCCTAAAGTGCCTATAGAACATTCTGGGGAACTGGCCCTTGATCTCTGTCCTTCGCTACTCTCCCAAGAGACAGTTACAGGGACATATAGGTAAACACTGGATTTCACTGAACATCAATCAGTTGCATCATACAAATGTAACTGGCAGACTTTTTCATTCTTACTGACACATAAAACAAAATGTCTTACCATTCATGCTTCTTGGAGTCAATGAAATTCCAGTCTGGGATGGCACTAGAGTGGGCCTCACCAGAGCACCAGGTACCACCACCTGGGCCCAGCCCCTCCAAATTTTCCTGCTTTCTAGCCTGAGGATCCCATGTGTCTTGAGGCTCTGAAGCTCAGATCCCCTGTAACTAATGGACTCCATCAGAGCCACAAACATGCCTCGCTGTGACCACAGCAAGGCCCAGGACTACCCTCTTCCCAGGCACCCTGCTGTCTTGGGAATCAGGCCCAGTGGTTCTTAGCCTGGCTGCATATTAGGTAAACAGCAAGAAAACCTGTGAAAGACTCAGTGCCTGGGCCACAACCTAGACCAACTCAATCACAATCTCTGATTTTTACAGCTCCCAAGAAATTCCGAGGAGCCAAAAGGGAAGAAACAATCTAACTCAGTGCAAGCGACAAGCAAAGACAAGGCAGCACCGGTGGCGGGTGCTAGGCCCAGACTATAAAACTACACCTACTGTCTACCATGCCCCCTCCACCAGACCCTATATTCCTGGAAGAGGCCCAGCCTAGTTACCTCAGTTTCCTCAAGGAACTAGCCCTGTGCCAGGCACACTGTGAAAGCCTAGGAATGTCAGCTATAAGGCCTCCAATGGCCAGGCAAAGAAGCTTTGTGCCAAGAAAGGTCTAGGAAAGAAGTCCATCAGGTCTGGGCTCAGATCAAGCCTTCCGACCCTCTGATTCACTGTGTGACCTCCAGAGTCACTCCTGTCTCTGTGCCTGGTTGGTACTTCACCTAAACTGCTTCTCAGAATCTTAAGAGACTGTAGATGATCTTAGTCCACCCATCCCCTTTCTGTCCAACGTCTAGGGAGCTTGGGACAAGGGGAGGAGCCACTGAGTAAAAGGCTTCCTGCTCATCCGCAACACAGTCCCAAAGTCTTCCACATGTTCTAGCCCTTCCAGGCCTAAAATCTCCACTTCTGGGGCTCTATCCCCTAGTGGCTGCAAGGACAAAAAATCTGAGGTCCTGAAAACCAAAGACATGAGAACTACAAAATAATCTCCAGAGAAGACTGGAGACTATGTATGAGTAAAAGGATGTTACACAAGCTGAGTCCAGGTGACAAGGCCACAGGACACCTGACAGGCCCTGCCCCTAACAGTGGTAAACAAAAGTGGAGTGGTTCAAGATGCCAGACAGACACTCTCAAGGAGGAACTTTATGAGAGAAAACACTCAAGGACCAAGGCAAGTCCAAGGGGCTGTGGAGAAGGCCCTTGGTTTCTGGCCATCAGCACAGCCAAGGCCCTAACACGCAACTAAAGGCTTTTATTGGGAAAGGGAAATTGACTGACAAGTGGCTTCCGAGAGCCTCACTGTGTGAGGCAGCTGGGGCCTCTCCACAAAGTCCAGGAAAGAAGAGGCCACCTAATTGGGCCTTCAGCAGTCTCAAGTGTAGAGGTCAAAGTCAATGCGTTTGGAGTTGTAGAACTGACCACCAGGAGGATCCAGCTTCCGGCAATAAACACCATCAGGAAAGTAGCCTTCACTAACCCAGGTCTGGAGGAAGAGAGGGCAGAATTGGGTAAAGTGATAGGAGCAAGAGGGAAGGTAGGGACTAGGCAAGAGGAGGAAGCAGCTTACCTGCATCTGCGTGCTGGTAAAAGGTCCGTACAACTCAGCATCCCTTGTGTTCTCCCACTTATATTCCCACATCACATCAGCTAGACCATCTCCCGGTGTCTCTGCTTCTAAAATAATAAGCAAAGCCATCTGGGCCTCAAGTACCTGCTTCCTACCCACTACACTCCTCCCTTGCCCTCCAAGCTCACCTCCTCTCTGGGCAGGGGTTGGAGTCTCCAGCTCCCCTTCTGCCACTTCTTCAGCAAACATGTCTAGGGAGGGTGGGGGGGTGGGGTTTTGGGGTCCCTGGGTCCGGCACCCCAAACCCTTCAGCTGCATGGCTAAGCGTTCTCTCGTTTCCTGGTATACGCCAAGGTTGCCCCGGGCCACCATCTGGTCAGCCAATCCAGAGAGCCGGTCCAGGCGTTGGGGGGAACTAGGCCGTCCAGGCCCCTTGCTACCCTCTTTGCCGCCTCCTCGGGCCCCCAGACGCCTCAGTGCCCCAGCCACTGTCTCCCGAGGCAACAGGAGTTCCAGAAGTCCTTCCAGTAAGGCTTGGGCACTCATCGGTGTCTGGCCCAAGCTGTCCTCTTCTTCTAAGTCTGAGACCTGACGCTGATCAGGTGGCCGCTCCCTGATCTTCACCTGTAATGCGAAGATACGAAGTTACTTCCTACAAATTGCCATGGGTGTCTAGGCCCAGGATTTGCCATCCCCCACTCCCAGTCATGCCAATCCCTAAGCCGCACCCAGTCAATGTTGTCCAGCCAGCTATCTCGAATCTGAGCATCCCGGTTCAGGAAGTAGTTGCCATCAGCATCAAAGTGGCCCTCCTCCATCTCTTCTTGCAGGTTGAAGGGTGTGATCCGTACACCCCCTTCACTAGGGAGTGTGGCTGCTTCTTGACCTGCACCAAAGACACAGTTGTCCCACTCTAGGCATGCAAGAGACAGGGGTCCTCCTTGCTCCACACCCCAGAAGCCCCTATTTATCCCTCCAGCAGAGACAATTCTTGGGTATAACTCACCTTCTACATCCTCTGAGGCCAGGATGTCATATTTGCTAGACCCCTCATCATCATCATCATCCTCATCACTGTCCAAAGAGTGTTTGCCTTTGAAACGACTTCCAGGACCCCCTGACCCAGCAACAGGGTCCACCAGCTATGAGCAGGAACCAGATAGTCAAAAAATAAAGATTATTGGCTACTCCCCCAAATATTCCAGAATCTGGACCCCTAATGGAAGTCCTCTGAACCCTTTTGTCAGAGAATGTGGAAAAACTAACCCCTTTCTTTGTCCCCACAGCTTTCTTTTTTTCAACAAGAATCTCACTATGTCACCCTGGGTAGAGTGCTATGGCGTCACAGCTCACAGCAACCTCAAACTCCTGGGCTTAAATGATTCTCTTGCCTCAGCCTCCCAAGTAGCTGGGACTACAGGCGCCTGCCACAATGCCCAGCTGTTTTTGTTGTTGTTGTTATTGTTGTCATAGTTGTTTAGCAGGCCCTGGACGGGTTGGAACCCACCAGCCCCGGTGCAGGTGGCCAGCGCCCTAACCGCTGAGCTACGAGCAGCGAGCGCCAAGCCAGCTTTCTTCTTCTTCAAGCTTGTAGGTCCTCTCCTTCCCCCTCATCCTTCCCCAGGACGCCAGAATTGGGTCCCCTCACCTTCTTCTTGGGGACACTAATTTCATCCTCATCATCTTCATCTCCCACACCTTGGAAGGTCACTTTCCTCTTTGGCATGATGGGACAGAGAACCCTTCTGCCAGCTGAGTCCAGGAAAAGGATGCAGAGAAAGGGAGTGGGGTGAAAAGAGGATTCGCCGTCCGAAGACCTCCTGCACAACAAACATTTTTCCTGGTTAAGTGCCAGGTACAGTTTGGGAGGAGAGAGAGCACAGAAGCAGGGGCCGAAAGGGGAATTGGCAGCCAGGTAGCCTGAAACTTGGTTTGGCATCCGAGTTACTGGAGGAGCGGACGCGCGGAGGATCCCCAGCCGTGGACCCAAACGATACCCCTACCCAAAATGAAAGTAGAGAGACTCCCCCACGTGATCATCCCCATACTCAGCCCCTGCGGTCTAGGCGCATTGGGGCTCGATGGGTTGACACCCGTTCCCAACCCGTAGCTCCCTCTGAGCCCGCGGGGTCCAGGCAGACCCAGGCGGACCGCAAAGCTGGCTCCCTGGCCGCCCCTCTCTTCCTTGCCCCGAATTCTCAATTCCGGGTGGCGACCCCCAACTGTCCCGGCTGTGTACATATGAGAGGACGATAGAGCGACGGGGATTCGGCCAGTCCCCCTACAGCGCGCGCTCACCTGGGGAACCAGACCAGGCAGAGGAAAGTAAGGATTTTGCTGGGGCTACATCCGGGGCATCCAGGCACCGTCACCCGGAAGACGACTGCGGAAGGCGCCAGAGAAAGCCGGAAGTGGCTTCACTCGGATTGCAGCACTAACTGGATGAGCGGGCGGAAGTACACGGAGGGCAAGGGAAGACGCCCCCACCCTCTCTCCCGCCAGAAGTGACGTCGGCAGCGTCGAGCGACAATGAAGAGGGAAGGCGACGTATTAACGCCTAGACTCTGATGAGGCCTGAATTTTCTATTCCCTTATTCAAGGGAAAAAGTGGAGCGCCCTCTACTTAAAGGGGCGCCCGGGATCTAAGCGGAGGGGGAAATTCCGAGCAGGGCCAGTGGCTTCCTGCTCAAATTTACTTTTCCTGGGTGCGAGTCAGCCCTTTCCCCAGGATTTGCCAAGGGCTCTGCGCCCCTACCATCTCTGTAGAAATCCTTCCTTCCTGTTCCTAACGTCTAGTTATCTACGCTACAGTCTGAGAGGACCCGCCTAAAGGCCCTAGAAGGCTTTGAGGCGCTTTTGGAATCAAGCTCCCTTTAGGACCCGGGAGAGGTCATGTGCCCCACTCCCCTGGGCGAGTTCCTGAGAGGTAAGCGAGCCATCACAAGAGCAGTGGCGTTGGTATCTGTGCTCAGTACCCAGGTCAAAAGTCCTTTGTGCCTTGCCAACAGGTAGGCCTGGAAAGGGGCAGTTCTCAAACCACAGCTACAGGATGAAGCCCCCGTTTAGCAAATAGGGCCCAGCAACCCCTGCCTGGGTAATGGAATCTGGCCCAAGCAGAGGTAGGTTGGGATGTGAGGGGTCAGTCATGTGTTGTGAGGACTAGACGAACATCTAGCTCTTAAAAGACACTTGCGAATCCCCCTAGGTCAAAACTGTGCCCAGGCAGAGCCTGCTGGAGCCGGAAGAGGGAGCCACAATGGGAGTCCCTCCAGGAAACTCTGGTCCACTTCTCCCCTTCACCCACCCAGGGTTTCCTCCCATGTTGGACTACCATTAAACTGCACCCGTACTCCTTTTCTTCTGTAAGAAGACAGGGCCCAGGGCGGCGCCGGCCCCATATACCGAGGGTGGCGGGTTCAAACCCGGCCCAGGCCAAACTGCAAAGAAGAAAAATAGCCCGGCGTTGGGGCGGGCGCCTGTAGTCCCAGCTACTTGGGAGGCTGAGGCAAGAGAATCGCTTAAGCCCAGGAGTTGGAGGTTGCTGTGAGCTGTGTGATGTCACAGCACTCTACCCAGGGCGAAAAAGTGAGACGTTGTCTCTACACACACAAAAAACAGGATGGTGCTTGTGGCTCAAAGAAGTAGGGTACCAGCCCCATATGCCAGAGGTGGCAGGTTCAAAACCAGCCCCGGCCAAAAACTGCAAACAACAAAGAAAAAAAGACAGGGCCCAGACGAGAGGGACATCTTTCAAAAAAGGGCTCCAAGCAGCCGGTGCATTGGCTCATGGCTATAATCCTGACACTCTGGGAGGCTGAGGCATGTGGATAGCTTGAGCTCAGGAGTTGGAGACTAGCCTGAGCAAAAGCAAGACCCTATTCTACTAAGAAAAGGGATGGGAGACAAACTAGCCAGGCGTAGTGGTGCACACCTGTAGTCCCAGCTACTTGGGAGGCTGAGGCAAGAGTATTGCTTAAGCCCAAGAGTTTGGAGTTGCTGCCAGCTATGATGACACCAACACTCCACCCAGGGTGATAGAGTGAGACTGACTCAATAAAAAAAAAAAAAAAAAAGAGGGACTCTGAAACACCAGCACTACTGATTCATCCTCTGAAGAACCTTTTCCACCTGAAGCACCAAGCAAACCACACACACCCCTGGGCCTCATCTTGGAGAACTTCCAGGTGGAGCCACACTTTAAGGACACAGAACCCTATGCCTTTGCCATCCTGACCCCTTAAATGGAAGGTATAAATAAGCTAGCTGCAGTAAACCAGGAGGAACTGGGTGCTGGATGGGGTGAGTTGGAGGTAGCTGGCTGTGCTGCTATCCCCACCCCCGGGCCCAGTACTGAGAGCTGTGCCAGGCAGCAGACCAAGAGCCCAGCTCACCCCAAGAGGACTGTGGCCTTCAAGCCACTCAGTGCTCCCTTCAGCTTCTTTGGGAAAGAGAATCCAGGTGCTACAGGTGATACGCAGAAGCTCAACCAGTGTTGATGAGTGACTGAAAGATGGACCAAAGGTCAGGAGGTACCTACTCACCCAAATCAGCAGACTGCTTCCCCCCCCCCCCACAAAGGGGATCTTGGTCTTACTCAGGCTAGTCTCAAAACTCTGGAGCGCAAGCAATCCACCTCACCCCAGAGTGCTAGGATTATAGGCATGAGCCACTACGTTCTGCAAGCAGATTGCTTTCATACAAACCCAGGCTCTGGCTCTCTCCCTCCTTCCCCAGTCCTTACTCTAATCCCTCTCATCAAATAACAAGGCAGGAGGGTGTCGCTTGTGGCTCCAGCCAAACTGCAACAAAAAAATAGCTGGGTGTTGTAGTGGGTGCCTGTGGTCCCAGCTACTCAGGAGGCTGAGGCAAGAGAATCGCTTAAGCCCAACAGCTGGAGGTTGCTATGAGCTGTGATGCCACAGCACTCTACCAAGGGTGACAAAATAAGACTGTTTCAACAACAAAAAAATAACAAGGCAGGAGACAAAGGGCCAGGTACAACAGCAGTTTCTTTTCCAAATTCCTTAAAGCGCCACATGGAGTAGGACAAAAGACAGAAGAGAATGTAAACATTGGGTTCCACCCCCTGGAGCTCAAGGGAAGATCCCCTACTCAGATGGGGGCTGGAGGGTTGGAAGAGAACAAGGTGAAAGGTGGGGATCCCGATCAGACAAGGCAGGAGAGGCCTGAGAATACAGAGCAAAGTGGGTGAGGATAAAGGACAGAGGGAGGACAGTGGGAAAGGAAGTGGGGGACATTTCCTATTCCAGTGCATGTCCCCTTAAATAAACCAGAGCACAGGAGCATTATGGAAGGAGAACCAAAGGACAGAAGACAGCGAGCACCCCCATCCCGGGCCAACCCGGTCCTCTGTACATAATTACAACACAGAGATGTCCAGAAGTAGATCGAGGAGAGCCTTAGGCTCCAGCCAGAAGTTGGGGAGGGCTGAAGAAGAGAAAAGGAACCCAGCTCCATCTCAGAGGTAAAGGAGCTGCTGGAACATAGGAATCTGAGAACTGCTGACTCCTATCGCCAAAAGTCACCCCTGTGGTGACTAGAGGCCAGCCAGGACAGCACCTGGGAGAGGACCCCAAAGGAAACTGGGGCAGGAGTGACAGAGACCCCAGCTGGGCCTAATTGGAAGTGAGAGGCTCCAGACTCGTTCACAGCTGCCTTGCACACTGTGGCTGTTCTGACTGTGAAGGCATCAGCAGTTGGCAAGGAGATGGAGAAAGCCACTTTCCTCAAAAGGAGGGATAGCCTTTCAAGGAGGGCCTAGGGACAGCACCCCAAGCCAGGCCTGCTCTTGGCTAAGGGAAAAGAGGGGGGCCATGCAGTCCAGCCCCAGGGTAGAGGTCAGAAATATGCGTCCTGTCGGGCCTCAGCTGCCGAGGACCTGTCCCCATCATCGTGGGGGCCTGGAGGCCCATCTGCCTTTCGACGCAGTGAAAGCTTCCGGCCTTGAGCCTTCTTCTCCTGCTTCTGCCGCTCCTTCTCCTGCTTCTGCTGTTCTTTCTCCTGCTTCTCCCGCTCCTTCTCCTGCTTTTCCCGCTCTTTTTCCTGTTTCTGTCGCTCCTTCTCCCGTTCCTTTTCCTGTTTCTGCCGCTCTTTCTCCCGTTCCTTTTCCTGTTTCTGCCGTTCCTTCTCCTGCCTCCGAGCTTCCTTGCTGGGACCCAAGGGGGTGCTGTTCCCAGTAGGCGAGGGAAGGGATGGGTGCAGTCCCTCAGCGGTGACTACAGGCCCTGGGGCAGGCCCAGCACTGGCCCTGCGGGCAAGAAGGGGTGGGGAAGGGACCCCTCCAGCTGCCCGGGAGCCTCGGCTCTTGAGACCAGGGAGACTGAGGAGGCTGGAGGAGGGACCCAGAGGTGGCTGCTGCCGCCGCCGCTCCTCATGAATGGCCCGGGAACCATGTAGTCGCCGTGAGGGTCGATACTGCAGTTCCCCCCGGGTTTCCCGCCACTTCTTGAGCTGGGCTGCATTTTCCCGCTCAATCAGTGCTTCTGTCACTGGGAGATTGGTCACCTAGACAGAGAGGAAATTTGTACCAGAATGTAGATGATGATGGGAGTGGGCTGAGGCAGAGAGGGGATATGCTAAGGCTCAAGGCCTACCTCATGTACCAGGAAATCCTCCTGCATGCACTGTTGGGGCAGGTTGCGCAGCTGCTCCATGGTCTCATACATGCCTTGGCAGGAACGCAGCTTCTCAACTGAGCCCAGCGTATGTCGCAGCAGCACCAGGGCCACCCGGAAGATGATCTTAACTCCTACAGGGTAGGAGAGAAAAGAGAATGGGGTAACCAGGCACACAATCTCAGCCTGTCCCATTTAGGAAGGACTCACAGCCCCCATCCCTATCTGCCGCCAACCTTACAGTTGAGGAAACTGAGGCACCAAGAAGGAAAATGAATTGCTGTGGGTCACAGATTCCTGGGAGGGAGAGCAGGCTCTAAGTTAGTGGCAGAATAAAACTAGTTCTTAGTTTCTCCAGCCCCTAGGCCATTTACAGTGATGCCTCAGCCCAACAAATACCTGTTGTCCAAGAGACACCAGAAATAGGACAGGACCCTCTGGCAGCCAGCATGAAAACCCTAGCCCTTCATGGCTTGGATGCCCACAGAAATACCTTCACAGAAAAACATGTCCCAGACACGCAGCACAGAAGCCCAGGGAAGGGTGCGGGCAAAGATGCACATGAACCATTCTGTCATGTAGAGCACAGGGTCAATGCGCTGCCGCCTCAGGTGCCGATGCGCCAGTGGGGAGGCCCGGCGCAAGAGCGCAAAAAAGATTTCTCCATCCAGCTGAATGGCCTCCTGCAGGTGGAACAAGCCATGAGAGGAGGGCTCAACCCACTGTGGCTCCTTGGGTTCAGGCATCTCTGGTAGGGGATCTTCACCTCGACAGGAAGGGCCCAGAAGAAAGGGACAGAATGGCCAGTATAGGGCAGGGCAGGGCAGGGACCTCTCTGGAGCCTTAGGGAAAAGTCACTGCCCCAGATGCACCCAACCTCTAAACACTCACCAGCCCTGCACTGTAGTAACCTGGGAGGTACTTGTCGCAGATCTGTACCAGGCACCAAAAGGCTTGCTGAGAAGGACAAGAATGAAGAGGGAGGGTGGGTCCTGAGAAGCAGGGAGCTGCCCTCACCACTGCAGGATCATTCCCATCAGCATACCCACTGCTATCGGTTCTTCTAGCTTACATCCCACCCCAAACATGACCTCATATGCTGACCTCAGCAGGCATGTGCATGAGCAGCACTGCAGCCACTGGGGCCTGGGCCTGGCAGTAGCCCTCGTCAGGCCGGTAGATGGTGTAGGCCTTCAGGATTCGATACAGGTCCTGTTGCCTGTGGGGATTGCAGAAGACTGTGAAGGGCAACCATGGGAGCTGGGTCCTCTCTGCCCCAAATCAAACCTGCCCAGACCTCTCCTTTCTCACTCCAGTTCCAGATTCACCTCAGGACTTTACCACCACACTCCTCTGTCCACCTTCCCAAACTGCCTTTCAAGCTTCAGGCAGAGGTTCAGCCCAGTCAGGGCATTCCAGGCTCAGGCCTCCTACCCTTGGCTGCACACCCCATGCACTCCCTACCATTCATTCCCAAGCATAGGCTATGCTCTCTCTCTCCTTCATCTGCCACCATTCCCTAAACCTTCAGGGTCATTTTTTCCAGGAAGCTTTCTGGACACTAAATGTTTTTATCACCCCAGAGCAGGAGGTCTCCCCGAATAAGGCCTGCCTTATCTCTCTCACTGGATTGAATGAGTACTCCCTATCATGTCCAGAAAGTTCTGCTTCTTGGTGAAGGCCTATAAACCAAATGTGCCTCAAGAGCTTTCTCCTGTCTTTACATCCAAAAGAACAAAATCTCTACCCCTCTCTTCCTTGAGGCCCCACCTCAGAAGAGCACCTTCCTCACCCCAAGCCCAAACAACACTGCATCCTGAATTCCACTCACGTCTGTTCCCTCTATCTACTTCCATAGCCACTTTATAGCTCAGATTCCATCCCTTGCCCACAGAAAAGTAATGACCTTCCAGATCTTCTAGGTGCCCCCAGTCTCTTATATCTTCCTCCTGACTACCACTTGTGCTTTTCCCCAAATCCAGTCATTCAAGTGTGATCTTCACTTGTATTTTATCTACGTACTACCCTTAATATTATCTACTTAATATTTTTCCTCCATCTTGCAAAATCCATAAAATGACAGGTTTGATATGCTCATTATTTTACCTAATACATATTAAAATAAACAGGCGGCACCTGTGGCTCAGTGAGTAGGACGCCAGCCCCATATACTGAGGGTGGCAGGTTCGAACCTGGCCCCAGCCAAACTGCAACAAAAAAATGGCTAGGCGGTTGTGGAGGGTGCCTGTAGTCCCAGCTACTCAGCTACTCGGGAGGCTGAGGCAAGAGAATCGCCTAAGCCCAAGAGCTGGAGGTTGCTGTGAGCTATGACGCCACAGCACTCTACCAAGGGCAACAAAGTGAGACTCTTATCTCTAAAAAAATAAACACGCAACTTCCACAAACTCCCATGCTGCATCCACCTACCTGCTTGCGTCTGTGATCTTGTCCTAGCACAGCCCTTCACAGGCCATCACTACAGTACCCTCTCGGTCCCTCCTATACCATCAGTTCTCTCTCTCCTAGATCATTCCTATCATATTCACATACTGCTCACTCTTCTAGGTTTCTCCTTTCTAAATATTACCCCATTTCTTTCCTCACCTATTCAGCAAAACTCCCCAAAGCACAAACTCACTCTCTTCAATTTCCTTCCTCCCATTCTCTAGTCGCTTTCATCCACTGTTCCACACAAAACTACTTTTAACAAAGTACTAAGGACCGAGGCAGGGCCTCTGGCTCAGTGAGTAGGGTGCCGGCCCCATATACCGAGGGCGACGGGTTCAAACCCGGCCCTGGCCAAACTGCAACAAAAAAATAGCCAGGCATTGTGGTGGGCACCTGTAATCCCAGCTGCTCGGGAGACTGAGGCAAGAGAATCGCCTAAGCTCAGGAGTCGGAGGTTTCTGTGAGCTGTGATGCCACAGCACTCTACCGAGGGTGACAAAGTCAAACTCTGTCTCAAAAAAAAAAAACTACTAAGGACCTCCACAGTATTAAGTCTAGAGCTCAGTGTTCAGACTTGGTTCTACTTAACCCATGTGCAGCATTTCACACAGCAGATCCTTGAAACCCCTCTTCACTTTGTTTCCAGGATCATACTCTCCTGGTTGTCCTGCTGCTACCTCTAGCTTCTCATTCCATTCTCTTTCACCAGTTCTTTCTCATCTTACCATTCTCAAAATGTTAGAGCTTCAGGCTGAATTCCTGTACAGCTTCCTTTTAGATCTACATCTGCTGACTTGGTGACCTCATCCAGTCCCATGGATGAGATTTATACAGATTATATAGAACCTTTAACTCTTATAACTCTATAAACTGACATCTCAATTTCCAGTTTATTTCATTTAAACGTGTCCCTGTACACCCAACTTACATCTCCATCTGGATGTCCAATAAGCATGTTAAACTTAACATTCCAGAACAGCAAGTTCCTGATATGTCCCTAAACCTACCTTTCCCCATTTCTTCCATTTATATCAGTAAACCTTACAAGTCATCCTTAACTCTTCTGTCTTCTCTCACACTCTAGGTCTAATCCATTAGCAAATCCCTTTGACTCAAACTTCAAAATATATCCAGAACCCAATTTCTCCCCTTATTTCCACAGCTATCATGCTGGCCTATCTATCACTATCTCGCTCTTGGATAATGGAAAAAGTCTCCTAATTGTTTCTCTGTTTTTGCCCTTGTCCCTATACTCTGTTCTCAGCACAGTAGCCAGAATGAACCTTTTAAAATGTAAGTCAGGGCAGGCCAGGTGTGGTGCCTTACACCTGTAATCCTAGCACTCTAGGAGGCCGAGGCAGGTAGACTACCTGAGGTCATGGGTTCGAAACCAGCCTGAGCAAGAGCAAGACCCCATCTCTAAAAATAGCTGGGCAGGCTCAGCACCAGTCACATACACCAAGGCTGGTGGGTTTGAACCCGGCTGGGCCAGCTAAACAACAATGACAACTGCAACAAAAAAAAGCTGGGTGTTGTGGCGAGCGCCTGTAGTCCCAGCTACTTGGGAGGCCAAGGCAAGAGAATCGCTTAAGCCCAAGAGTTTGAGGTTGCTGGGAGCTGTGACGCAACGGCACCTACTCAGGGCAACAGCTTGAGACTCTGTCTCAAAAAATAAATAAATAAATAGGGTGGCGCATGTGGCTCAGTGAGTAGGGTGCTGGCCCCATATACAGAGGGTGGCGGGTTCAAACCCAGACCCGGCCAAACTGCAACAAAAAATAGCCAGGCGTTGTGGCGGGCACCTGTGGTCTCAGCTACTTGGGAGGCTGAGGCAAGAGAATCACCCTAAACCCAGGAGTTGGAGGTTGCTGTGAGCTGTGTGTGATGCCACGGCACTCTACCAAGGGCAATAAAAAGAGACTCTGTCTCTACAAAAAAAAAAAAAAAGAAAAGAAAACTGTCCATCTGACAACCACCTAAGATCATCCTGCATACTACTAGGGAAGAGTTATGTATGTACATTTTTTTGTGTGTGTATGTATCTTGAGGAATCTTGGCCTACAGAACAAACATCTAAGAGCTCTGGCACAGCGTTTAAGGGCCGTTGGTGATCTGGCCCTAAACTTCTATTCCAGACTCAGCTCCACCCAAGACCACTCACATAACCCCCCAGGCAAGAGAAACCTACCTGCTGCTCTCCTCTACCATTCAGAACCCAGCCCATTGCAGCCTCTTTAATGAACTCTTGATGTGCCCCACACACAACCCCAAAGACTCTCTGAAGGCAGTTTGACATGGCTTGACACACAATCCATTATACATCACTCTTCAAGAAGTCCTAGAGGGCAAGAATTGCTTTCAACCAGTCTTATGTCCACCTGGGGCCTTAAATAAATGTTTGCTGACTGACCCACATGGTCAGGCAACCTTACCCATGCCCCCCTCGAGCAGCAAACATCTCGTGGAAAGGGAACTGGCGGTGCAGATCCTTCTCAATCACATCCAGCCACTTGGGGTCCCCAGAAGCCCGTTCCAGCTCCTGCAGTGGGACAGCGGGGATTACCTCAGGATCTGGGGTAACTGACAACCCTCACATAGACAGGGCCACACGTCCCCACATCCTAAAGCTGAACGCACCTCAAACTTGCCCGGGTTCTGCTCCAGGAGTTCCTTGCTATTAGACAGGTACTGCCAGGCCTTGGCTCTGAGGGAGGAAGGTATTCCCTTCCGGCAGCGCAGCTTCACCTAAGGCAAAGTGGCAGTTAGAGGGACAGCTTCAAGGGCTGACACAGCATCCAAGCTTCCCCCAGCAATCTGCAGGCTCCCCCAGCCACTCCTCTCACATGCCATAGGCTTGACTCCACTGAACCTGGCCTGGCCTTCCATCTTTAAAGCTACTCCTCCCCGCCCCAGGGCCCAAGTACCAGTTACCCCCAATGTGGCCCAGAGGGCAGATATTATCAGTTTCCTGGGCTTTTCCGGGAGCACCTGCTGCCCTTCCCCCTTTGTGCATTGCCCTGACCACTATTCAGCCCTCTCAAACCTTCTGGAAACGCCGTGACAGCCACTTATCCCAGTTACTGAACATCTCCAGCCATTTGAGCTCCCGCTGCCGAGCCACATCCACAGGAATGGAGCTCTCTCTGTAGGATGAAGGGAGCATGGAAGGGGTCAGTAGCTGTAGTCTAAAATGTGGACTGCTAGGAGAACTGAGGCAAGCCACCTCACCAGGCTCAAAGGAGAAAGTAAATATTTTGTGAGCTACCAAACATCAGGATTACTGGGCCACGTGGCCATCCAAGGGCTTAGTTCACCATCTTTTTTTTTTTTTTGCAGTTTTTGGCCAGGGCCAGGTTTGAACTGAGCCAGAGGTGCTGCCCCTTAGTTCAACATCCTGAAAGAGCTTCCTTCCCTGTTAAATGGCTATACAGAGGTCATATTTAAATCCCACTTCAGACACATCCAAATTTCGGGACCCGTATTTTACATTAGACCTGTAGCTGAGTCCTAACTTTACCATTTATTCATTGGTGATCTTGAAAAAGTCATTTAATTTTTCTAAGCCTTAGTTTCTTCATTTGTGAGGTGGCAACATTAGAAGTATCTACCTGCAAGGATTAGTTGAGAGGTTATATGAGATAGCACACAGCAGGGGGCCTAGTAAGTAACAGCAATTATCAATCATAAAATACAGAATAAATGTACTTCTCTGTCTTCTTAGAAGGTAATGTCTTGAGTTCTGTCCTATCAAAGACTTGAAATCCCCTGGGCCATTTGCAACTTCTTCTACCTCCTCCTCCCTGAAATCACACCAGATCCCCAGAAGTTCTTGCCTCATTTGCCCAGTGTTCTGTCAGAGCTTCCCACTCAACATGCCCCATCAGTCTTGAAACAGTTACTTGGAGAAGCCAGTATTAGAAGGTGGAATGGAAGAGCAAGCTTGGGTCTTAGAAATCAGATAGACCTGGCTGGACATGGTGGCTGATGACCGTAATCCTAGCACTTTGGGAGGCTGGGGCAGAAGGATCGCTTGAGCCCAGGAGTTTGAGATTACAGTAAGCTATGATGCCACGGCATGCTAGCTCAAGCAACAGAGCAAAACCCTGTCTCAAAAAAAAAGAAAAGAGGGCAGCACCTGTGGCTCAAAGGAGTAGAGTGCCGGCCTCCTTATACCAGAGGTGGCAGGTTTAAACCCAGCCCCAGCCAAAAACTGCAGGAAAAAAAAAAAAAGGAAAAGAAAAAATGGCTGAGCATGGTAACCTATAATCCTAGCACTCTGGGAGGCCCAGAAGGGAGGAGAGCTTGAGGTCAAGAATTCAAGACCGGCTCGGCGCCTGTGGCTCAACAGACTAAGGCACTAGCCACGTACACCTGAGCTGGCGGGTTCAAATCCAGCCCGGACCCACCAAACAACAATGACGGCTGCAACCGAAAAATGGCTGGGCGTAGTGGTGGGCGCCTGTAGTCCCAGCTCTTTGGGAGGTGGAGGCAAGAGACTCGCTTGAGCCCAGGAATTGGAGGTTGCTGAGAGCTGTGTGACGCCATGGTACTCTACCAAGGGTGATAAAGTGAGACTCTGTCTCTACAAAAAAAAAAGAATTCAAGACCTACCTGAGCAAAGGCAACACTTGTCTCTACAAAAAATAGAAAATTAGCCAGGCATGGTGGTACACACCTGTAGTCCCAGCTATTTGGGAGGCTGAGGCAGGAGGATCGCTTGAGCCCCAGTATTTGAGACCAGGATAAGCCATTGGGCTCTAGACAGGGCAACAGATTCGGTCACAAGGTAAAAAAAAAAAAAAAAAAAAGGGCTCAGCACCCATAGCACAGTGGTCATGGTGCCAGCCACATGCACCCAGACTGGTGGGTTCAAGCTTGGCCCGGTTGGTGGCTAACCAACAATTACAAACTGCAACAAAAAAATAGCCAGGAGTGGCGGGTACCTGCAGTCCCGGCTACTTGGGAGGCTAAAGCAAGAGAATCTTTTAAGCCAGCAGTTCTCAACTTGTGGGTTGAGACTCATAGGAACTGTGTTAAAGCACCACAGCATTAAGAACCACGAGCTTAAGCCCCAGAGTTAGAGGTTGCTGTGAGCTGTGGAGCTCTCATGAGGGTGACACAGTGAGACTCTTGTCTCGAAGAAAGAAAGAAAAGAAAAGGGCCAGGGTGGCTCACACCTATAATCCTAGTACTCTGGGAAGCGCAGGCAGGAAGAACTCCTGCTTGAGCTCAGGAGTTCAAGACCAACATGAGCAAGAGTGAGACACTGTCTCTACTAAAATAGAAAAATTAGCTGGGCGTTGTGGCGAGTACCTGTAGTCCCAGGTACTTGGGAAGCTGAGGCATGAGGATCGCTTGAGCCCAAGAGTTAGAGGTTGCTGTGAGTTATGATGACACCATGGCGCTCATCCCCAGGACAATAAAATGAGACTCTGTCTCAAAAAAATGGAAAAGAAAAGAAATCAGACAGACCTAACCTCAAATCTCAATTCTATCCCTAAGAAGCTGGTACGTCTTACCAAGTGATAACCTGAATCTCTTCCTCAGCTAGAAAAAGATGCTAACACCTACATCACAAAGTTATGAGAGAACTACTGAAAAATGCATAAAACTGTTAAATAGAAAGGACTCACTAAATGTTAATTTCTCTCATCCTAGAAGCTCCTTAAACTGAGAAACCATCTCTCACTAATTTCTATCACAAGTCAGTTCCAAGTTCTACTAAGAGCTGGGAAGAGTAAAATACCTTTCTTCCGCTCAAGAAGGTCACAGTCTAAGAGGGGAGATAACTGCAATATGATATGGGAAATGTAATAATACAGATGCACAGAAAAGGTGCCTGATTCAAGTAGGGGTAGTGGATATCAGGAAAGGCTTCCTGGAAGAAGGGACATTTAAGGTAAGCCATGAAGGATTGAATAGAACTTAGCAAACAAAGAAGGGGGTGAAAAGCATTGCTGGCTGGTGGGACAGCCTGAAGAGGAAGGGGTAGAGATTACAACTAATTCAGCAGGACCACAGCACAAAGTGCATGATAAGGTAAGAAGTAGTGGGAAAGACCATGAGGGTTGACAGAGCTGGAGAATAGGGAACCTGTATTCTGGCCAAAGGACTTGGACTTTATCCTAGGGACAGTGGAGAGCCAATAAGAACTTTTAAGGTAACTTCAGAGGTAGATTCCTCTGGCATGGAAGATGGATTTTAGAGGGACAAAACTACAAAGCAGAGAAATGGCACCCAGCACAGAGCCTGGCACACAAGAGGGACTCTCTAAAATCAAATTCATCCCAAGTTCCTTAGGACAGCCTGGTATTGAGGAAAGAACCATTGGTCACACAGATCCAGATTATTTGAGGGAGGCAATTCTTCATCTATAAACTCAGTACAATAATGCATCCTCAGCATGGCAAAGCACCAGGGTCAAACTTTGGTTGCTTTACCAACATAAGACCGTGAATGCTGGTGTTCAATCAAAGCTTTTCTCATTTTTGTTAGCTTATAAACCCTGCCTGTAAGACCCTCCCACAGGGCTTCCCCCACCCCAACACACATAGCCATGACTAAATCCTGAATCCTCATGATTCAGATCAGCTTCATCTGAATTCTAAGACTGAGCAAAAGGTCTCTTCCCTAGGTGCTCACAAAACCCTTTGCTGTTTAGGCTAAAAATAACATATTATATTGAAACCAACTGTTGAAATGTTTGTCTCTCTTTAGATGATAAGCTCCTTCAAAGGATGCAGCACAGGGCCTGGGGGTTCAGGCAATGCTGCAGGCTGAATTGACCGGCAGGTTAAATGGGCACAGGAACAATGGCCAGGATCCAGAGAGAGGGAAGGAAGATGTCAGAGGCCATAACACCCCACCTCAGGAGTGACTCAGCCCCCATCCCCCCTGGGAACTAGGAAAGAGTAAGCCCAGCTGAGGAGATGAGGAAATGGGGAAGAGGCCTCCTCCACCCCCTTTCCTTCAGTGAAAATAAGAGTGCCCTCCCTCTCTGTTTCACAGAGGGGTTCTTCCTTCAAAGTCTTCCTTCCAACAACCAGACTTCCCCACCTCACCACTTCATCCAGCAGACCTAGGGCTGAGGGAGAAGGGAAGTGTCTGTATCCTTTCCAGACTCCCTTCCCCTAAGGGACAAATGGTCTCTACCAGAACCCCTGTCCAATCAACAATCTAGAATATCCGGCCTATAGCTGCAGTTTCATATAAAGAAGCTGGGATGACCTTAGGTATCATCTCATTCAATCTTTCACTTAATAGAAGAAACTGAGGCATGCAATTGGGGAAGCCACTTGCTCAAGAGCACACAAGATAGCAAAGACAATGTCTAGGCTTAAACCCAGATCTCCAGCCTAAACTCTCACTAACACGCCAATGCCACAGAAACCTCAGGATGCTCTAGGCAGGATAGCTCCTGCTAATCACCCCTGATCAGAGGAGTCTGGACTGCCAAAGTCTGGGCAAGGTGTAGCCCCCTCCCTCAAACTCTGCTTCCTTGAGGCAATCCCTCCGGGTGCCCACTGTATACTCACAGGCTGCCTGAGTACTGGCTGCCCCCAAGGAAGCCATACTTGTCGGTCTTGCGCAGGGCCAACCCATTTATCTCTGAGTCTGAGCCCATGGAGCTCACATCATCCGCCAAGGACTCCAAGGTCCCAGACATGAGGCTCACGGAGTCCAAGTAGCTCAGAGTGTCCGGGGCCTGTCCGCGAGGCCCGGAAATGCCAGGTCCCAAGCTGGACGTGGAGCCCAGGTCTTGAGAGTTTTCGGCAGGCTCCGGGGCTGGGGTGACCGTCACAACAGCTACCGGAGCCTTGCAAGTCCCTGAAGGACCTGTACCAGGCCCTGAGAGGTCCTCAGGAGCCTGTTCGGCTGATGCTGATGTTGCAGCTCCATGTCTACTTGTCACCTGTCCCGCTGCACTCCGTGCAATTACTCCTGAGACCACTGTGGTTCCCGGCTTGGGAGCAAGCGGGGGTTTGGCGGTCAGGGCGCCAGGAGCTGTCCTGGAAGGGGTCCCGGTGGGGGTCCCTGGTCCTGGGGCAGGTGAGGCTCGAGCCTCCTCCGTCTTCGGAGAGTCTGCCCCTGAGGCCAGAACCATCGACGTCTCGGCTTCTGTCACTGAAGAGGGCACGGAGGGCTCTAGGCTGGGGGGGACTTGCGTCTTCGGGATTTCGGGTGAGTCCTCCAGAGTCAGAGCAACCACAGTGCTGCCCGCAGCGGCCGGAGTCAGGGCTGGGGTCGAGGCCGAGGGCTGGGCCGGCCCCGAGACCCAGGCGTGCTGCGCCTCCCCGGGAGCCACCAGAGTGACCGGTGCCGAAGTGGCTGTGGTCACTGGCGGTGCCGAAACCACCACCACGGTGGACCCGGCCCTGGGGCCCCGAGGCGGCGGCGAGGGGGCCGCGGAGGCGCCATGACGGCGCGGCGGGGCGACCAGGGGCGCCGGGCCCGTCTCCATGGCCGCGGGCCGCCCCTCACATCCCCCCGCCGGGGAGGCCGCAGGAGGCACCGCCCCTCAGGCCGCCTGGCGCAGCCAGCCGAGGAAGGGTAGAGGGCGAAGGGCGCGGCTCGGCGCACGACGGGGGCGGAGCGGCTGGCGGGAGGCCGCAGGGCGCGCGGAGGCGGGGCAGGGGTCTGGGGGAGCCTCGCGCTGGGGTTTCGCTCGCGCCCTCTCACCCGCTCGCGCGCTCGCCGCCGCCCCCTCCCTGCCACTTCGGGCGAGCCGCCGACCTTGCGCCTGCGCAAACTCTGCAAAGCCGGCTAAGCGGCCAGCGTTTCGGCGTTCCACGCCTGCGCGCAGGCTGGCCCATCGCGCTCCTTTCTTTCTCCCGCCTAGTCAGAGGAGTTGGACGAATAATAAGACGCGAGGGAACTGGGTTTCTGCCAATCGTTGGCAGGGTGGGTGGGCCTGGAAGAGGGAAGAGGGTGGATAATCTTGAAAGAGGAAATGGAGAAGGCGGAGGCAGACATGACCAATCAGAAGGGGTGTGGAGACAGGAGTGGGTGAAATGAAGGAAATAGCTAATAGAAAAGCAGGAGCCTGAACCTCCTGGCCAATAAGCATGGCTGAAGAGCGGAGTAGCGGCAGGGGCTGGGAGAATAAGAGGTGGGGCCTGGGGGCACCTCGACTAATAGGAGCAGTGAGAAGGAAGCCAATGAAAAGAGTAATAGGCGGAGGTCAAATTGACAATGTTTGTCTACATGGGCGGTGACAGACAGCGTCCGCAGTCAATGGAAAGAGCTCAGGAATTCTTTAGATCTCCCAAAATGGTCAGAATGGAATGACAGCTGCGAGAAGACGGGACAAGCTGGCAATTAACTTGCCGTCAGCCAATGATTGTGTTCTCCCGCTTTCACAACTGGGTAGGTAGATAGCGGTCTCAGCCAATGGTAACATTGAAAGGACAGGGATGCTGCCAGTAGACTGTGCCAGCTCAGGGACAGTCGGTGACAGCCGGAGACTAGCGCGCGCAGGGGGTGGTGGTGATGACAGTTGGGGACAGCGCGGAGAAGGGGCGGAGGCACTAGTGCAGCCCTTAGCCCATAAGAGCACCGCGCTGCCCTTTTTGAGTCCTTTCTGGGCCCCACTCTCCACACAGCTTCCAAGGCCCCCTGCACCCTACAAGTCTATGGAACCCTAAGCCCCACCACAGGATCCGGTGCCCTGATCCAGTACTCTCAACCTTCACTCTATAATTATCCAATCCCGGCCCCCAGCTAATCCCAACACTCCAAGCCCAGGCAGCTAGAGCCAGAGCCTCAAACTCATCTAAGTGACCCATCTCTCTGGATCCCCCATTTCCTGCGAGAATCTCAAGCCCCAAGTCTCTCTCCTCAGCTCCCATCTATCTAAACTCCTCCCCAAACCGAGACTCCAATCCCTGTGAGTGCTCCCCATTTTAATGGGGTTCCTCAGCCCCAAGTCCATTAAACCCCAATACTATGAACTCCCTATATCTGTGTTCCTATTCTTCCAGGGATTTAGGACTCCAATCCCATCAACTCCTCTCCCCTCATTGCCACATCTCTCTGCTCCTCATTTTCTGCTAAGACAGACCCCATTCTCGCAAGCTCCGGAGTTGCCCTTAGACCACAAACATACAGAAGACCTGACATAATCACCAACCTTCCAACTTTTAAACATTCCCTTCTCTCTCTGACTGCCATTCTCCTGAGCCCTGGAGTTAGAGGGCTCCAATTTCCATATAGCATTTGCTACCCAGTCAGATCTAGCTCCCAATTTCCCAGTTCCTCCTTTGTTTCTCAATTCTCTGAGGCTCCTCGCTCCCAACTCAGACCCAAATCCTATAAACTCCCATTCAGCATCTGATCTCCTTCTCATCTTCCACTTGACCCAAGCTTTCTGAGCACTCCTCCCATTCCCCTTTTTGGAGTCCTCTTCCCCTCCTAGAACCCAGTAATAAGTGGGCTCCTCCCTGGCCCGGACCCCCGTGGTAACCATATAAGGAAAGGCAGCTGCCGTGTGAGGCAGGGAGGGGCCTGTACAGGAGGCCAAGGGCAGCTGCTAAGTTTAGGGTGGCTCCTTCTCTCTTCTTAGAGACAACAGGTGGCTAGCCCCCCCCCACACACACACACACTTCCCAGAAAGGAAAATGTCTTAAAGACATTGGCATGGGAATGAAGGAGGGGGAGAGGAGAAGGCACCTTGCTTGGGACATCAGGTCCTAGAGGGAGCAGGAGGAAAATGAGGTGGGTGTCACTGCCAACCTGGGGCTTCTTCAGCCACTATTTCCCCAGACTTCTACTGAATGGAGGAGAGAAGTCCCAGGAGAGTAGGGGAGAGCACCTCAAAGTTACACAGTCAACCAAGCTGGTTCTTTCCCAGAATAAAGAGAAGTCCACTGGCCATCCCAGCCACCTAAGAGGAGTTGGGCAGCTAGCTTCCTTCTTGCTGTCTTTGCCTCCCCTCCTCTGAGTTCCAGCCTCCATGCCAATACCCAGAAAAATTGTTCTAGAGTCATACTTTCTCGTGCTTCAAATCTTTCCAAAGTTTCCCAGAGCCTCTGCTCTCAGCCTGGCATTGAAGGCTTTCTAGAGTCTGGTCACCAGCCCTTGCATTCTCTGCTCCAGCCTCATCACAGTTCAGGCAACCTGAACACTTCCAATCTTTCATTCTCCAGGCCTTTACTCATGCCATTCCCTCCTCTATTAGCATGCTGCCCCTCCTCTGCCTTCACTGACTCACTTCTACTGGCCTTAATGAAGTCATATACCTAGACAAGGCTGCTGCGCCCTCTATTTCTTGGCTCTGACCAACTGGTATGTCATTTTCTGCATTTGTTCATGTCTCTATGGCTAGACTGTAAGTTGCACCAAGGCAAGGCATAATTATTAATTATAATGCAAGTTCTGTCAGATGGAAATTACATCTCCACTTTATAGAATGGACACCAAAGCTCAGAGGGTTAAAGCATAAAGCCTGAGATCACAGAGCATCTTTCCTCACAAAATCCTCCCTCTCTTTGAAGAGAATATAGGAGACCCTCCTGATCCCTCAGCTTCCACAGATGGTTCTCTGCCACCTTTAAGCTTTGCCAACATTTCCGCACATAGACACACTTGACTGTGAACTCTACCATGTGGGGGGAATGTGTTTGCCAAAGTGTACCCACAAAGTCCAACCCAGCATTTTGCTTACTGTAAGTGCTCAATAAATGCTCACTAGATTTAAATCTGGGCCTACTCCACTCAGGGGCACATGGGCCTCATTCATCTCTCTTCCAGAACTGTGCCTTGGCTTGGGTCCCCTCTGAATCCTGATATATTCTCACCCCCTTTTGGGAGAAGGAATATCCCTTCCTGCCTAGGACCTAGTGAAATACACATCCTGAGACCCATGCCCTCCCCCACCCCACCCCAACTCCAGCTGCTTTGGGTCCTCCAAGAAAGGAGAGGCCCTGAGCCAGGCTATTTTGGTATCTGGGGTGGGCACTTGCAAGGCTAAGGTTACCCTGGTATGTTAAGGGCTCCCTGAGGCAAGACTATATAACCCCAGAGGGACTGCCCCAGGCTGACTCTCTGCTTCTTTCCAGCCGGAGCCACTGCCTTGCCCCCAGGAGACTGAAGACATGGTAAGTGAGATACCTCCAACCGCCGCCCAGATGCCTTAGACCTCAGGGAATCTTCATCCTCTGAAAGAAAGTAGCTGATTCCCAATCCAACAAAAAGTAAAAATGTGGCTTCTCACTTTCTTGGTATCACTAATCAGGATAGCAACAGCGTGATGTCCTAAAGGACCCAAAGAAATGTAATCTACCTAGACTCTCCACTCACAGTAGGGCAGTCTCTTTCAAAGCCTGCTTCATCTCTTCCTATATTTCAACTTCCTAAAGTCCTCTGGGACCATATGGACAAGGATTCCCTCTCCATTTTATAAATGAGAAAGTAGAGGTTCAAAGAGGGCAGATGAGTATATCAGGTCACACAGCAGGTGTAGGGCTCAAAAGAGGCAGGGCCAGGGCACTAAAAAGGGAAGGAAGTGTCTACTTGTTGGGTAAGATGAAGGGATAGGAGCACAGGAGCTACAGGACAGGAATTGTGGAAATGCATCCAAAATACCACCCGCCCTCAGCAAAGAGGTCCCAAGGAATAGGAGGCCCAGGCCAGGAAAGTTGCTTTAGACAGGGCTTAAAAGCCTGGACAAGGGCGGCTCCTGTGGCTGGAAGGAGTAGGACGCCGACCCCATATGCCAGAGGTGGCGGGTTCAAACCCAGCCCCGGCCAAAAACTGCAAAAAAAAAAAAAAAGCCCGGACAAATAATGAGAACCTATCTCTACAAAAAACTTTAAAATAGCTGGGCACGGTGGCACAGGCTTGTAGTCCCAGCTACCTAGGAGGCTGGGGAAGGAGGATTGCTTAAAGCCAGGAGTTTGAGGTTACAGTGAGCTCTGCCTGGGCCACTATACTACAGCCTAGGTGACAGAAACAAGACCCTGTCTCTAAAAAAATAAAATTTCTTAAAGAAAGGAGAAGAATCTTACAGAATGCTGAATCTAATCCATTGCCCCCAGAGAGGTATAGCGACTGGCCCATAGACCCCTTTGCCCAACCCTCAACCCCTAGGCACCCAAGAAGGCCAAGAGAAGGGCAGCAGAGGGCGGAAGCTCCAATGTCTTCTCCATGTTCGACCAGACTCAAATCCAGGAGTTCAAGGAGGTGAGTGCAGGGAGAGGGAAGACTGATGGTTGACCAAAGACACCCCCTCTGCCCCTCCTCCCAGCCCCCTCCCTGGAATGTGCACCTGTTTGGAGGGAGGGAAAGGGCTTAGAATTCCTTCCTTCCCTTCCTGCTAGGGTAGAAGAGGACAGGTGGCTGGGGGCCAGAATCTGATCTGCCTGGGGTAGAGATGCTGAGGACTGGCCATGGGGGACCTAACCCCTCCCCACCCTTGCCCTCCACAGGCCTTCACAGTAATTGACCAGAACCGTGATGGCATTATTGACAAAGAGGACCTTCGGGACACCTTCGCAGCCATGGGTGAGCCCCCCACCTCTATCTATAAATATTCAAGGCTGCAAAGTCCAGGGAATTCAGTGGCCTTGGGTTCTGGCCCTAACAGCTTCATCTTGGGCCTCAGTCTACCCAGCTGAAAAATGGATGGTATGATTTGAATTTATGGGAAGCACAGCCCTGGCCCAAGAGCCTGCTCCAGCCCATGCTTCTCCTAACCCCCTCCAGGTCGCCTCAATGTGAAGAATGAGGAGCTAGATGCCATGATGAAGGAAGCTAGTGGTCCCATCAACTTCACTGTCTTTCTGACCATGTTTGGGGAGAAACTCAAGGGTCAGTCAAGTGTCCTGGGTCCAGGCCCTCAGCTGCCTCTTCCCAGATCCTTCAGGGACCCTTCAGCCTCACGTGCCCTCTGACCTCCCAGGTGCTGACCCTGAGGATGTGATCACTGGAGCCTTCAAGGTCCTGGACCCTGATGGGAAGGGCACCATCAAGAAACAGTTGTAAGTGTCCCACCAGCTGCTCCCACAGAAGCCTCCTTAATTTCCTACCAAGAGTTAGATACTTCCAGAGGTGAGAGAGAAGTTAGGAAACTAGGACTAGGATTGCATTTTCACACATATGTTGGGGAAGGGCAAAAGCAGAGAAGCCAGAGAGCTTAGAAAGCCAATGACAGGCCAGGCCAGGCACAGTAGTTCACACCTGTAATCCTAAACACTCTGGAAGGCCGAGGCGGGTGGGTTGTCTGAGCTCACGGGTTAGAGACGAGCCTGAGAAAGAACGAGACTCCATCTCTAAAAAATAGTCGGGTGTTTTGGCAAGAGCCCATAGTCCCAGCTACTGGGGAGGCTGAGGCAAGAGAATAGCTTAAGCCCAAGCGTTTGAGGTTTCTGTGAGCTATGAAGCCAGGGCACTCTACCCAGGGTGACAAAGTGAGACTCTGTCTCAAAAAGAAAAAAAAGAAAGAAAAAGAAAAAAAGAAAGCCAATGAGGGCTCTAGAGTGGCCCTGGTCTCTAGGGGACACTAAGAGTAGCAATGAGGATGAGGTGGGAGGGAGTGGAAAGGAATCATGAATCCAGTCTAAACTCCCCACGTCTCGGTCTCCTCCCTCCAGCCTGGAGGAGCTGCTTACCACGCAGTGCGATCGTTTTACCAAGGAGGAGGTGAGTGGGGAGGGCCTGAGAGAAGAGAAAGGGAGGGGATGGAGGGGCAGAACTTAAGGGCCAGTAAGCAAAGTCCCTGTGTCTACCTTCAGATCAAGAACATGTGGGCGGCCTTCCCTCCCGATGTCGGTGGCAACGTAGACTACAAGAACATCTGTTACGTTATCACCCATGGCGACGCCAAGGACCAGGAATAGGGGGCCCTCTTAGACCACTACTGGCCAATGCTTCCAGCCAGTCCGCCCCCACCCCGAGCCCCAATAAAACTCAGCTGGTCTTTGTTTCTTATGGGCGCGTGCCCACAGTGTGTCTGTGTGAGAGGGCCTCAGGCAGAAGACTGGGCTGAAACACTTCGGGCACGCAGCGGCCCAGCAAGTGAATAAACAGTGGCCCTCAGGCCTGTGTACAGCAGCTCCACGCGTTACGCTCGCCGCTTGTTCCCGCTAGGAAAGAAAAGCCTCGCGAGGCTTCAAGGAAACTCAGTTTTTATTGAAGATTTGAGCTTAAGCGAGAGACGCCCGAGGACTCATAGGAGCGGCCAGAGGCTCCCACGCGTGAAGTGGGCGAAAGACGGGCTGGGGGCGGGGCCAGGGACCGGCTACAACTCCGACCACTAAGAGAACCGCCGGGGCGGAGAACACAGATAGAGCCAGTGCAAAGGTGGGCCCTGCAGCTGGCGCTCCGGGCTTAGGCGTTGGGAGGTCTGAGACTCGGGGATTGGACAGGAGATGGACTGAGGGCGTAGCCGAGGTGAGGTGGGACCCGGCAGGGGCCTCAGAGAGCGTCCGACTGCTCGCCCTGAGCCTGACTCAGCTGCATCTGGGCCTGCATCTTCTCCAGCATCTCTTGCATGCGGCGCAGCTGTGGGGGGCAAGATCACAGACGATGGGACAGGGGGAGGCCAGAGAAGAACCTCGAAAAGGACCTGAGGCGTTGGTCGGGGAAAAGCGAAGGTTGCTCACCTCTTCGTCTTTCTCGCGAATCAGCTTCTCCGTCTCGGCCAGAGGCAGCATGGGCAGCGGGATCTCTGTGGCGCTCTGGCGGGAAAGCTTACTGGGAGGTAGTGGGAAAGAAAGAGGGATCAAGAAAGAGACCTGGGGTCATGGGTAAGGGCGGAGAGTCAGGGCCTCGGACGAGGTTGGTGTCTAGGAAGCGAAGCCATGGCCTTGATGTTTGGGACGTTGACAAAACGAGTGGAGAGTCTGGGTGCACAGACGAGGTAACGGAGGGTGAGGACAGAAGCACGGGAGATGGGGTCATAGTGAGGGCGGGGCCTTGATAGCACCGGGAGAGTTGGCTCCTACTCTCACCTGCGGCTGGCTCGATCGCGAGCCCCAGGCCGAGCCAGGCTCTGTAGGCAGCGAGCCCGGTAGCCCTCATAGAGCAGATCATGCGTCACCTCTTTCAAGTCCTGCAGGTGTGTCTGCACCAGCATCCGTCGCAGGTTCAGGAAATCGCAGTGATGTGGGTTCTCCACTGGGGGACGGACCAACGAGCGTCAGGGAGCTTAGGGTCCAACCCTACCCTTATAGTCCGGTCTGCGAGGAGTCCTGCAGCCACTATCGGATTCCTCCCAGTATTAGAGCCCACCCCAACTTCACATGTTGGGCGTGGTTGACTTGGAGGTGGCCTGAGCTCCTTGCTGGTCTTACCTTCCACAGTACCCCAGGAGTAGCAGCGTCCCCTCACCGGTCGTGTCCCACCATCCCTCACTACCTCACAGGAACCAACAACTGCGAAAGGGATGCTTTCCTAGAAGTCAGGGGTCAGTGGTCACTGTTGGCACCTCATGGACTAAAACCTCCTTCTCAGCTTCACCCTCCACATCTGCTTCTTTGCCCCTTCCTCTTTGCCTCTCACACCTTCATCTCTGCATCCTGCCTCTTGAAGTCTTCATCTTCATCAGAGTCACATTCAGGGAACTGATAGATGTTGATCTCCTCTTCTTTCAATTGGTCCCGGATCTCAGAGGAGAGAGATACAGAGATGATGTGAAATACAGAGGCCATGATGACAGACAGACACAAGGCCAGAGACAGTGAGATACAGAGAGACTGGTGGAAAAAATAAAAAAACAAAAAAAGAAAAAAAACAGAGAGTCTGGTGGTCAGAGACAGAGAGGAAGACATGAAAGACAGATAGTGAAAGACAGACATGAAGGATGACTGAAAACAAAATCTTAGAGACATAGATGGTAAAAAACTGGGACAAAATTCTAAGGTAGGCAGACATTATGACACCAGGAGAGATACCAGCAGAAACAGTGGGAGAGGGCTCTGAAGACACTGCTGTGGAGGATCATCAGTATCTGGGGGCCAAAGGGAGGCTATCATGTTCTTATGTCTATGCCCTTAAGACAGGCCTCAGCCAAGAGTCTAGCCCAGGGGCTGTAAGTGCATCCTATTCTGAGCCTTCAGAGACATGATTACCTCTGGCAGCTTACTACCTGCCTTCCACAGATGCTTTCTCCCACAGTTTAGCCTGGCACATCATGCTTCCAAAAGGCCCCCCCAAGATCAAAGAAGTCAAAGATGAAATCAAGTTTGGTCAGAACTTTTGGCCTCATTTAGAATCAAAGATCAGAGGTCACCACCCACACCTTCTGCTTGAGGGCTTGGGTTTCCTTAGGCATCAGGGCATCCGCTTTGCCGATGACTGGGATGATGTTGACTTTCTCATGTACTGCCCGGAGGAAGGCCACATCTAGGGGCCGGAGCCTGCATCCAGGGATTGGTCAGCATCTAGCCCCATGGTGCAGAGACCCCCCAGCCCTCCCCAAATGCTCCAACCCCCAGGGGCCACCCCATACCCCCTGCCAAAGGGTGAGATGAAGTAGAGGCAGCAGTGGACTCGGGAATCCTGGATGTTCTTCCGGTTCAGGCCACTCTCATCCCTAAGGTACTGCTCAAATTGCTCCTCAATGAAGCGAACCACAGGTAGCCAGCTGCAGTGTGGGGAGAGGATGAGCAGTCAGAGATGAGAGCTGCAGGGAAGGGGGAAAGGCTAGCCAGGACTATGGGAGTGGGAATTAGTTTATTTGGTCCCAACCAAAGACATCAAGGGGGACTTGTAGGAGCATAGGTGAAACATCAAGAAGCATAGAGCATCTTGGAAGCAGAACACCATCTTTTGGGTCAGAGAGCCAAGACAGACCAGCCCTGTAACCAACCCTGGGTCTCCACAGAGTAGCCACTTTGAGAGACTTAGCCTCCGTCCCCTCCCATTCTCACCAGTCGGAGCAGTCCACTGAGTCCCCAAAACCAGGTGTATCCACCAGGGTGAGCTTCACCTTGATACCTCCCTCCTCAATCTCCACGCCCCGGCGCTCAATGGTCAGCGTTTGTGTCAAGCGAGCTATGGGGATGGAGAGAGGTCAGGGAGCTGGGAAGGAGTCTGAGGCAGGACTAATTTCCTTTCTTAGTATCACAGTTACCCCCACCCATGTCTCAGGGGAGGAACAGTCCCAGAGAAAAGCAGTGAGCTGCCTGAGTCCCTAGATGGAAAGGACTAGTGCATCCTGGGGACATGAGGAGGGGCAGAGGGCACTGCCTGCAGAGGGTTGGGAGGGTCTTACCACTGGCCTCTGGCACCTGCCGATCCTCGTATAGGTTGGTGAGAAACAGGCTATTGATGAGGGTGGATTTCCCCAAGCCTGACTCCCCTGTGTACAGAACAACTCTGACAGGTCAGGTGAGGGGACTGCCAAGGTCTCTTGAGCATACCCTTTCCCCAGTTCCCTCTCCAAAACCTCCAGACCTGCCACCATGAGTGTGAAGTCAAACCCCTTCTTAACAGACTTGCGGTGGAGCTGGTTGGGGAGGGCAGCAAAACCCACATACTCCTTGTCCTGTTGGTGGGGGTAGGACAATATGAGGTTGTTAGAAGTGGCAGGCAGGGCCCCCAGCATCACTTCTCCTAGTTCAGGGGATGGGAAAAGTCAGCCTTCTTTGAGTTGATCTGGGAACCCAGGTTAAGGGGTCTGGGGGCCAAGATGCCTGGGTTCCTGAGGGTAAGGACTTACCATGGCTCCGCTAGCTGTCGCTGCACCTGCTATGCTGCCCACTTCCTCTGGTGGGACAGGAAGTTTAGTGCAGCAAACAAGGGGGCGGGTAGTATAGGAAGCTGAGATGCTAGACAGGCACAGAAAGGTGGGGAAAGCCAAGACTAAGAATATCTAGGGCTCCCACCTCCTGGATCCCTTTGCCCATCCATCCCTATAGATAGCTTCAATCCCATCATTCTCCACACACCTCTATTCTAAGCCCCTCTGTAGCCCTTTGCCATGGTGGGAAGTGAAGTAAGGACAGAGAGGAAAGAAACAGACTTTTCTCTTTAGCAGGTGAGACAAAGGCTTTAATGAGATGGTTAAAAAAAAAAGTTCCAAAGGAAAAAAAGTTCCTAAGGTCTGAGTAGACCAAATACCATAATGAGATTGCGTGTGGGAGGGGCCATCAATTTTCCAGTTCATGCAAAGGATTCACTGGATCTTTTTTTTTTTTTTTTTGTGAGACAGAGTCTCACCCTGTGCCCTGGGTAGAGTGCCATAGTCATAACTCACAGCAACTTCAAACTCTTGGGCTCAAAAGATCCTCTTGCCTTAGCCACCTAAGTAGCTGAGACTATAGATGTCTACCACAATGCCCAGCTAATTTTTCTATTTTTAGTAGAGACAGGGTCTTGCTCTTGCTCAGACTGGTCTCTAACTCCTCAGCTCAAGCAGTCTGCTTTCATTTCCTAGAGTGCTAGAATTACAGACATGAGCCACTGTGCCCAGCCTGAGTCACTGGATCCTTAAAAGGACTCCAGGTCTTTGGAAATCACTGCCAGAAACAGAACCTTGTCCAAGGAACTCCCCTGCTCAAAACCCTTTAAAGACTCCCCTGTGACTCAAATTCTGAGTTCTTGACTGACAGCCAAAGCCTCCCCCAGTTGGCCTCATCACTCCATCTCTTCCTGGTCCAAATATCCTTAGCTCTTTGCCCACATTGAGCTTTTGTTTTCTGTGCCTTCTCTTCATCCTTTAAGGGTTTGATTCAAAGGGCCTCCTCTGTGAAATCTTCCCCAACTACCCTAGGCAAAGTCATTCTCCCTTTAGACTCCAAGACAACTTTTGCAGGCCCCTCCAATGCCCACATTTGTTCATCTGACTGTCTTCTACTTCTAGCTGAGCTCTCTGAGGACAAGCACCATGTCTTCTTGATTTCTGTATTCCCAGTGTCTTCTATAGGCCCTGGCCCAAAGAAGGTACCAATAAATTATATGGTAGATGCATGAGTGCATGAAAGAATGAGTAAACAAATCAAGTTGGAGACCTAGGGTCAGAGGTGCAGAACACATGAAAAA
This sequence comes from Perodicticus potto, assembly GCA_963574655.1. Lineage (NCBI taxonomy): Eukaryota > Metazoa > Chordata > Mammalia > Primates > Lorisidae > Perodicticus > Perodicticus potto. The sequence continues at coordinate 50,542 of CAUYRH010027734.1, read as the reverse complement.
TAGTTTAGCTTTTGGAGTCAGAAATAACTCACCAAACCTCAGCTCTACCACTTACTGTGTGCCCTGGGGCAAGTCATTTGACCTCTCTGAGCTCTGCTTTCCTCCTAGTAAAATGAAATGCATATATTTCAGCTTTGTTAACAGGACTTAGAGTGGTCTGGTTTTATATATATATATATATACATACATACATACACAAACCTGGCTTTAGCATTTATTAGCTGGATAACCTTGGGCATTCAAATTAAACGCTCGGAGCCTCCGTACAAGTCCCTGCTTGCTCTCCAACCTCATTTTCTTTTTTCTTTTCATTTTTTTGAGACAGAGTCTCACTATGTCACCCTGGGTAAAGTGCCATGGTGTCACAGCTCACAGAAACCTCAAACTCTCAGGCTTAAGCAATTCTCTTGCCTCAGCCTCACAAGTAGCTGGGACAATAGGTGCCCACCACAACGCCTGGCTATTTTTTGGTTGCAGTTGTTATTGTTTTTTTTAAGCAGGCCCAGGCCGGGCTTGAACCCACCAGCTTCAGTGTACATGGCTGGCGCCCTACTGACTGAGCTACGGGTGCCAAGCCTTTTTTTTTTTTTTTTTTAGACAAGAGTCTCAAGCTGTCCCCCTGGGTAGAGTGCCGTGGCTACACAGCTTACAGCAACCTCACCTCAAATTCTTGGGTGTAAGCAATTCTCTTGCCTCAGTCTCCCAAGTATCTGGGACTATAGGCACCTGCCACAACGTCCAGCTATTTTTTTTTCTTTTTTTTTTTTGAGACAGAGTCTCACTTTGTCACCCTCAGTAGAGTACCGAGGCATCACAGCTCACAGCAACCTCCAATGCTTGGGCTTAAGTGATTCTCTTGCCTTAGCCTCCCAAGTATCTGGGACTACAAGCGCCCACCACAGTGCCTGGCTATTTTTTATTGCAGTTGTCATTGTTGTTTAGCAGGCCCGGGCCAGGTTCAAACCTGCCAGCCTTGATGTATGTGGCTGGCACCCTACCCACTGAGCTACAGGCACCACCCCAACCCCATTTTCTTGTGCCACTCCTTTTGGTTTTATTTCTTATTCCCTTTATTATTTATTTATTTTTTGAGACAGAGCCTCAAGCTGTCACCCTGGGTAGAGTGCCGTGGCATCACAGCTCACAGCAACCTCTAATTCCTGGGCTCGAGCAAGTCTCCTGCTTCCACCTCCCAAGTAGCTGGGACTACAGGCGCCCGCCACAATGCCTGGCCATTTTTTTGGTTGCAGCCGTCGTTGTTTGGCGGGCCCGGGCTGGATTCGAACCAGCCAGCTCAGGTGTACGTGGCTGGTGCCTTAGCCCATTGAGCCACAGGCACCGAGCCTATTTTCATTTTTTTTTAGAGACAGAGTCTCACTTTATCACCCTCAGTAGAGTACTGTGGAGTCACAGCTCACGGCAATCTCCAACTCCTGGGTTTAGGCGATTCTCTTGCCTCAGCCTCCCAAGTAGCTGGGACTACAGGCACCTGCCACAACGCCCAGCTATTTTTTGTTGCAGTTTGGCAGGGGCCGGGCTCAAACCTGCGACCCTAGGTAGGCTGGTGCCCTACCTACTGAGCCACAGGCACTGCCCTCTTATTTCCCTTTAGCTTCTGTTATGGACTGAATTGTGTACCCCTAAAATTCATGTGTTGAATCTCTACCCCAAATATGACTATATTAAGATGGTAATTAAAATGTAGCTCAGCGGGGTGGCACCTGTGGCTCATTGAGTAGGGCGCTGGCCCAATATACTGAAGGTGGCGGGTTCAAACCCGGCCTCCACCGAACTGCAAAAGCAGAAAAAAATAGCCGGGCGTTGTGGCGGGCACCTGTAGTCCCAGCAACTCAGGAGGCTGAGGCAAGAGAAGCGCTTAAGCCCAGGAGTTGGAGGTTGCTGTGAGCTGTGTGATGCCACGGCACTCCACCTAGGGCGATAAAGTGAGACTCTGTCTCTACAAAAAAAAAAAAAAAGATGTAGCTCAGTGGCTAGGGCCCCAGCCACGTACACTGGAGCTGGTGGGTTCAAACCCAGCCCAGGCCTGCCAAACAACGACAACTACAAGAACAAAATAGCCCAGCACTGGGGTGGGCCCCTGTAGTCCCAGCTACTCAAGAGGCCGAGGCAAGAGGATCACTTGAGCCCAAGAGTTAGAGGTTGCTATGAGATACAGGCCATGGCACTCCACTGAGGGTGATGTGAGACTCTGTCTCAAAAACAAAAACAACAGGGGGGTGGGGTCTTGGTGTGTGCCACACCTTTTGTGGGCAAAACACGATTGTAAGAGGGACTTTACCCAACAAATGCAACCAGTGTAACATGGTTTCTTGTACCCTCAATGAATCCCCAACAATAAAAAAACACAAAAAAACAAAAACAACAAACCAAAAAACAAAAACTCTGGACTGGGCGTGCATTCGCTCACACCTGTAATCCCAGCACTTTGGAAAGCAAATGCTGGAGGATTACTGAGGCCAGGAGTTCAAGACCTAGCTGGGCAACATCGTGAGTCCCCCATCTCTACGAAAACAATTTTTTAAATTTAGCTGGGTGATACATGCTTTTACTCCCAGATACTCAGGAGGCTGAGGCAGGAAGATCACTTGCACCCACAAGTTTGAGGTTACAGTGAGCTATGCTCAGGCCACTGTGCTCCAACCTGGTTGACAGAGCTCAACCCTATCTTAAAAAAAAGAAAAACCTGGGTGGTGTCTGCAGCTGAGTGAGTAGGGTGCCACCCCACTTACTGAGGGTGGTGGGTTCAAACCCGGCCCCAGCTGAACTGCAACAAAAAAATAGCCAGGCGTTGTGGCAGGCGCCTGTAGTCCCAGTTACTTGGGAGGCTGAGACAGGAGAATCACCTAAGCCCAGGAGCTGGAGGTTGCTGTGAGCTATGAAGCCATTGCACTCTACCAAGGGTGACAAAGTGAGACTCTGTCTCTTAAAAAAAAAAAGAAAAACCTAAAAAATAACCCAACATAATTATACATCTTTTTATTATATAGCCAACACATGTTCTCTATTTTTTTTTTTTTGTAGAGACAGAGTCTCACTTTATTGCCCTCAGTAGAGTGCTGTAGCATCACACAGCTCACAGCAACCTCCAACTCCTGAGCTTAGGTGATTCTCTGATTCTCTTGCCTCAGCCTCCCGAGTAGCTGGGACTACAGGCGCCCGCCACAGTGTCTGACTATTTTATTGTTGTTGCAGTTTGGCAGGGGCCGGGTTTGAACCCACCACTCTTGGTATATGGTGCCAGCACCCTACTGACTAAAACACAAGTGCCGCCCTTTTTTTTTTTTTTTTTTGAGACCGAGTCTCACTATGTCACCCTCAGTAGAATGCTGTGGCGTCACAGCTCACAGCAACCTCAAACTCTTGGGCTTAAATGATTCTCTTGCTTCAGTCTCCCAAGTAGCTGGGATTATAGGCACCTGCCAAAACACCCAGCTATATTTTGGTTGCAGTTGTCATTGTTGTTTAGCAGACCCAGGCTGGGCTCAAACCCATCACCCTTGGTGTATGTGACTGGCACCGTACTCACTGAGCTACAGGCACCAAACCACCAATGCATGTTTTTTTAAAAAACTTAAATGCAGGCTCGGCACCTGTGGCTCAAGCGGCTAAGGTGCTAGCCACATACACCTGAGCTGTCGGGTTCGAATCCAGCCCGGGCCCACCAGACAACAATGACAGCTGCAACCAAAAACTGGCCGGGTGTTATGGCAGGCGCCTATAGTCCCAGCTACTTGGGAGGTGGAGGTAGGAGAATTGCTGGAGCCCAGGAGTTGGAGGTTTCTGTGAGCTGTGATGCCAAGGCACTCTACCCAGGGCAACAGCTTGAGGCTCTGTCACAAAAAAGCAAACAAAAAAAAAAAATTTAAACGCAAATGAATTAGAAAAATTAAAATCTAGGCTGGGCACAGTGGCTCATGTCTGTAATCCTAGCACTCTGGGAGGCCAAGGTGGGAGGATCACAAAAGCTCAGGAGTTCACGACCAGCCTAAGCAAGAGCAAGACCTTGCCTCTACTAAAAAAAAAAAAATTTTGAAAAAATTAACCAAGTGTCATCATAGGCCCCTGTCGTCCCAGCTACCTGGGAGGCTGAGGGAGGAGGATCGCTTGAACACAAGAGTTTGAGGTTGCTGTGAGCTAGGCTGATGCCATGGCACTCTAGCCTAGGTAAGAGAGTGAGATTGTCAGAAAAAAGAAAGGGGCTCGGCTCCTGCAGCTCAAGCAGCTGAGGCGCCAGCCACATACACCTGAGCAGACGGGTCCAAATCCAGGTTGGGCCCGCCAAACGACAGCTGCAACCAAAAAATAGCTGGGAGTTGTGGCAGATGCCTGTAGTCCAGCTACTTAGGAGGCGGAGGCAGGAGAATTGCTTGAGCTCAGGAGTTGGAGGTTGCTGTGAGCTGGGATGCCAAGCACTCTACCCAGGGTGACAACTTGAGGCTCTGTCTCAAAAAAAAAAAAAAGAAAGAAAAAGAAAAAGAAAGAAAGGAAGGACGGAGGAAGGAAGAAAGGTAGATTTAAATTTGCCTTGGCGCCTGTAGCTCTGCGGGTAGGGTGCCAACCACATACACCAGGGCTGCTAGGTTTGAACCTGGCCCGGGCCTGCCAAACAACGACAACTACAACAAAAAAAAATAGCTGGGTGTTGTGGTGGGCCTCTGTAGCCCCAGCTACTTGGGAGGCTGAGGGAGGAGGATCACTTGAACAAAGGAGTTTGATGTTGCTGTGAGCTGTGATGCCATTGCACTCTAGCCTAGGCAAGAGAGCGAGACTGTCAAAAAAAGGAAGGAAGGAAGGAAGGAGGGAGAGAGGGAGAAAGAAAAGGAGGGAGGGAGGGAAGGAATGAAGGAAGGGAAGGAAGGAAGGAAAGAAGGAAGGAAGGAAGGAAGGAAGGAAGGAAGGAAGGAAGATAGATTTAAATTTGCCTTGGCGCCTGTAGTTCCTCGGGTGGGATGCCAACCACATACACTAGCAGGGGTCCTCATACTACAGCCTGCGGGCCACATGCAGTGGTGTGAATTGTATTTGTTTCCATTTTGTTTTTTACTTCAAAATAAGATATGTGCAGTGTGCATAGGAATTTGTTCATAGTTTTTTTTTTTAAACTGTAGTCCAGTCCTACAACGGTCTGAGGGACAGTGAATTGGCCCCGTTTAAAAAGTTTGAGGACGCCTGCTGGGGCTGGTAGTTTCAAACCTGGCCCGGGCCTGCCAAATGATGGGGCTGGTAGGTTCAAACCTGGCCTGGGCCTGCCAAATGACAATGACAACTACAACAACAAAAAATAGCTGGGTGTTGTGTCGGGTCCCTCTCCCAGCTACTTGGGAGGCTGAGGAAAGAGAATCCCTTAAGTCCAAGAGTTTGAGGTCGCTGTGAGCTGTGACGCCATGGCACTCTACCAAAGGTGACATAGTGAGACTGTCTCAAAAAAAAAAAAAAAAAAGTTTTAAAGTTAAGTCTAGGGTCTAGGCAAAGTGGCTCACACCTATAATCCTAGCACTCTGAGAGGCTGAGGCAGATGGATTGCCTGAGCTCACAGGTTCAAGACCAGCCTGAGCAAGAGCCAGACCCGTCTCTAAAAGTAGCCAGGTGTTGTGATGGGCACCTGTATTTCCAGCTACTCATGAGGCTGAGCAAGAGAATCATCTGAGCCCGAGAGTTTGAGGTTGCTGTGAGCTATGAGGCCAAGGTATTCTGGGAGACAAAACAAGCCTCTGTCTCAAAAAAAAAAAAAAAAAATTGATATGACCCCATTTTGGTGTTTATCCTTCCAGATTTTCTTCTATGCATACACGAAGGTATACGTACTATATATACTTATATAAATAAGGTCACACTGTAATCCTGCTTTGTATATTCTATATATCTATGATAATAAATGCACATCTACATTATCTTTTTTTCTTCTTTACATTACATTCTGGTACATTATCATTTTTATAGACGCTTAGCATTTAGGGTGATTCCTATATTATTATTATTCCCTATAATAAACAATGCTGAGCTGGGATGAACATGTTTGTGGTGGTATCGTTGTGTGCTTGTCTAACCATTTCCTTGGGCTTAATTTCTGTAAGAATTACTGTGTCAAAGGAAGTTGTGCTGGACGCAGTGGCACACACCTGTAGTCCCAACTACTCGGAAGGCTGAGATAGGAGGATCACTTGAGTCCAGGAGATCTGGGCTGTAGTGCGCTATGCCAATCGGGTGTCTGCACTAAGTTCAGCATCAATATGGTGACCTCCTGGGACCGGGGGACCACCAGGTTGTCTAAGGAGGGGTGAACTGGCCTAGGTGGGAAACAGACCAGGTCAAAACTCCCGTGCTGATCACTAGTGGGATCACGCCTGTTAATAGCCACTGCACTCCAGCCTGGGCAACATAGCAAGACCCCAACTCTTAAAAAAAAGGTGAAAAAAAATTTTAAAAGAACAAAAACAAGGGTGGCGCCTGTGGCTCAGTAGGTAGGGGTGCCAGCCCCATATACCAAGTGTGGCAGGTTTGAACCCAGCCCCAGCCAATCTGCAACAAAAACAAAAGGCGGGCGTTATTGCTGGCGCCTGTAGTCCCAGCTACTCAGGAGGCTGAGGCAAAAGAATGGCCTAAGCCCAGGAGTTGGAGGTTGCTGTGAGATGCAACACTGTGGCACCCTACCGAAGGCAATAAAGTGAGACTCTGTCTCTAAAAAAAAACAAAAACAAGAAAACAAAGTAAGTTGGATAGTTAAAGCATTGTGCATATTAACACACAGCCCTGCAGAAAAAACTCTTGACTGGTTGTTGTGTTAAGTGTAGGGTTGATGGGCGGTGCCTGTGGCTCACTGAGTAGGATGCCGACCCCATATACCAAAGGCGGTGGGTTCAAATCCCACCTCGCCGAACTGCAAAAAACAGGAAAATTGGCTCGGCGCCTGTGGCTCAATGGGCTAAGGCGCCAGCCACGTACACCTGAGCTGGCAGGTTCAAATCCAGCCCAGGTCCACCAAACAACGATGGCTGCAACCAAAAAATGGCCGGGCGTTGTGGCGGGCGCCTGTAGTCCCAGCTACTTGGGAGGCGGAGGCAGGAGACTTGCTTGAGCCCAGAAATTGGAGGTTGCTGTGAGTTGTGTGACGCCACGGCACTCTACCGATGGCAACAAAGTGAGACTCTGTCTCTATTAAAAAAAAAAAAAAAAAAAAGGCTCAGTGGTGCAACGGGCTACGGTGAAAGCCATGTACACCTCAGTTTTTTTTTTTTTCTTTTTTGGCGGTTCGAATCCAGCCCGGGTCCGCCAAACAACAATGATGGCTGCAACAAAAAAATGGCCAGATGTTGTGGTGGGTACCTGTAGTCCCAGCTATTGGGAGGTGGAGGCAGAAGACTCGCTTGAGCCCAGGAATTGGAGGTTGCTGTGAGCTGTGATGCCACGGCACTCTACCCAGGGTGACAGCTGGAGGCTCTGTCTCAAAAGAAAAAAGTGTAGGGTTGATATGAATTAACAGTGACACTATTATCCAGGTACATGCTTAGTAATTCCAACAAATCATGGCCATTCATATGATAAGGTTGGGAATCTGTTCAGGTGGACAAAGGAAATGTAGTAGACAGGTCTCTTCCCATTTAGTATTCGTTTGGATTGGTTCTTTTTCATCTTTCCGTCATGTCTATAGTTACTTGTCTCTCCCACCCCCAGCATCCCTATAGTGGCTTTTATATCTTTAAATTCAAGCTCAGGTTCAGATCTAATAACTGTAGACTTGTTTTCTCAAAGTCAGAGGTGGCTAGCTCTGCAAGTGAGTATGGTAGGTGGGACAATCATTTAGACCCTCTTATTTCCATTTTCCAAAACAAATGGGCACACAGGAAATGTTTGTGGAACAAGTGAATAAACTTACCATTTATCTTCTGCTGTTTTCCTATTATGCAAACTCATTGTTTTTTTTTTTTTTTTTGCTGTTTTTGGCCAGGGCTGGGTTTTGAACCCGCCACCTCCGCAAATGGGGCCAGCACCCTACTCCGTTGAGCCACAGGTGCTGCCCTATGCAAATTCATTGTACATTAAAACAAAAGTCTATATTCTACTTTCCTCTCTGCGACTAGGTCTTAATCACGTTTGGATCTCACGTTTCTAGCACATGGTAGGTTCTCAATTGCTGTATGGCCCACTGTTCACTTCATTCCCTTTGTCTGGAGTTCTTCATTCAGCCTCCAACCCAGCCACGACCAGGACTTTGCTGAAGTCTTAGCAATCCTAAAAGGATCAGCTCAAATGTTACCTTCTCCTTCCTGCATTACTCCAACAAAACCACAAGAATAATAGCCAAAAAAAAAAAAAAGAAGAATAATAGCTGAGGCCGGGCATGATGGCTCACACCTGTAATACCAGCATTCTGGGAGACTGAGGCGGGAAGATAGCCTGAGCTCATGAGTTCAAGCTCAGCCTGAGCAAAAAGTGAGATCCTGTCTGTACTAAAAATAGAAAAAACTGAGGTAAAGGCTAGCTTGAGTCCAAGAGTTGGAGGCTGCTATGAACTATGACGCCATTGCACTCTACCCAGGGTGAGAGCTTGAGACTCTGACTCAAAAAAGAAAAACAAAAAGAATAATAGCTGATACTTCTTTTTTTTCTTTTTCGAGAGACAGAGTCTCACTTTGTCACCCTTGGTAAAGTGCCGTGGCATCACAGCTCATAGCAACCTCCAGTTTTTTTTTTTTTTCTTTTTTGACACAGAGCCTCAAGCTGTCACCCTGGATAGAGTGCTGTGGCATCACAGCTCACAGCAACCTCCAATTCCTGGGCTCAAGCGAGTCTCTTGCCTCCGCCTCCCAAGTAGCTGGGACTACAGGCGACCGCCACAACGCCCAGCCATTTTTTGGTTGCAGCCGTCATTGTTGATTGGCGGGCCTGGGCTGGATTTGAACCCGCCAGCTCAGGAGTATGTGGCTGGCGCCTTAGCCCGCTGAGCCACAGGCGCCGAGCCAACCTCCAGTTCTTAAGCTTAGATGATTCTCTTTCCTCAGCTTCCCGAGTAGCTGGGACTACAGGTGCCCACCACAACGCCTGTCTATTTTTTTGTTGCAGTTTGGCTGGTGCCAGGTTCAAACCTGCTACTCTTGGTATATGGGGCCGGCGCCCTACTCACTGAGTCACAGGCGCCGCCCAATAGCTGATACTGTTTTGCTAAGTGCTTTACACATATTAATCTTTAACCATCCAAATTAGATATTATCATCCCTATTTTTCAGTTTAGGAAGCAAAACTTAAGTAACTTCCCTAAGGTCAAACAGCGCTTAAGTGACAAGGCCAAGAATCAAACTCTACATGACTGATTTTTTTTTTTTTTTTTTTTTAGACAAAGTCTCAAGCTTTTGCCCTGGGGAGTGTGCCGTGGCGTCATAGCTCACAGCGATCCGATATCTACTCTTGGGCTTAAGCGACTCTCTTGCTTCAGCCTCCCAAGTAGCTAGGACTACAGGCACCCACCACAATGCCCGGCTATTTTTTTTTTTTTTCTGGTTGTGGTTATCATTGTTTGACAGGCCCGGCTGGATTCGAACCCACCAGCTCCGGTGTATGTGGCTGGTGCCCTAGTCACTTGAGCTATAGGCACCGATCCTACGTGACTGATCTTAAGACAGTATCCATAGTGGCTCACATTTGTAATCCTAGAACTCTGGGAAGTCAAAGTGGGAGGATTGCTTGAGTTCAGGAGTTCAAGACCAGCCTGATCAAGACCTCTGTCTCTACTAAAAATGGAAAAACTAGCCAAGTGTTGAGACAGATGCTTGTAGTCCCAGCTACTTGGGAAGCTGAGGCATGAGGATCGCTTCAGCCCAAGAGTTTGAGGTTGCTGTGAGTTAGGCTGAGACCCCACAGCACTCTACCCAGGGTGACGACGTGAGACTCTGTCTCAAAAAAAAAAAAGCATCTATACAGAAATTCTGCTTGCAGACTGCGGTTTCAGCTGATTCAAGTAGTTCCGCCTTACCCTTCCTGATGGCTTGCCCTGGGAATTTTATTTTTATTTTTTTGAGACAGAGTCTCACTATGTCGCCCTTAGTAGAGTGTTACAGCTCACAGCAACCTCCAACTCCTGGGCTTAGGTAATTCTCTTGCCTCAGCCTCCCAAGTAGCTGGGACTACAGGCGGCCACCACAGTGCCCGGCTATTTTTTGTTGCAGTTTGGCTGGGGCCAGGTTCAAACCCGCCACCCACAGTATATGGGGCCAGCACTCTACCCACTGAGCCATAGGGGCCACCCTATTTATTTATTTTTTGAGAGTCTAACTATGTTGCCCTCGGTAGAGTGCCATGGCATCATAGCTCACAGCAACCTCAAACTCTTGGGCGTAAGCGACTCTCTTGCCTCAGCCTCCCAGGTAGCTGAGGCTACAGGCGTCCAACACAACACCCAGGTATTTTTTGTTGTTGTTGTGATTGTTGTTTAGCAGGCCCAGGCCAGGTTCAACCCTGCCAGGTGTAAGTGGCTGGTGCCCTAGTCACTGAGCTATGGGCATCGAGCCTATTTATTTATTTATTTTATTTATTTAATTAATTAAAGATAGAGTCTCACTTTGTTGCCCTCAGCAGAGTGCTGTGACGTCATAGCTCACAGTAACCTCAAACTCTTGGGCTGAAGCAATTCTCTTGCCTCCGCCTCCCAAATAGCTGGGACCTGCCACAATGCCTGGCTATTTTTAGAGATCAGGTCTTGCTCTTGCTCAGGCTGATCTCAAACTAATAGGATTACAGGTGTGAGCCTCCACACCCACCTTAGTTCTCTTATTTTTAATGACTTGTGTGCTCATCCCTTTAAACTGGTCGCACCGCAAGGACAAATATTGCAGGCGTTTCAACTCTGTATCCCAAAATCTTAGCTTAGCATTAAGATGTTAATAAATGTAGATTACTATACAAACCAGTTACCCTCCCTATCTTTGGTAGAAAGGCTGAAGACAATTCCAGATGCTCTTCCATCCCCAAAGGCAAGCCTGCCCAGAATACCGACACTGGGACAGTATCCCTGGAGAGGTTTCTCTACGTTTAGACTCCAGTTCAAGTTCCCATCTAATAACTTCAGGCTTGTCTTCTCAAAGTTTAAGCTAAGACTGCAAATGTGTATGGTCTTGGGGCCTGTGTCTGCTGGAACACAGCCCCAGCCGGGGCCCCACTAGGATGTTAATTCTCTAGTCTCTCCCTAGGCTTGACCTTTGTAGGGTTAACCTGTCTCTAGTCTTTCTGGCAGCCTCTTTCTTTGTGTCTCTGTCTCTTTGTCTCTACTCGTTTCACAGACAGCAGTCTTTTGTTCCTCTGCTCCTGGGCCTGTTCCTCTCCAGGCTCCCTGCCTCTTTTTCTCATTGCTCCTCAGACTCTGCTACAGTGACTTTATATCTCTTATCTGTTTCTACATCTCTTTGTCTCTAGCGGCCAATCTCATGCTCGGGTATTTTTGGTGGGTCGCTGTTCCCTCGATCTCCCTCTGGCCCTTACGTCTCTCTGACTTAGGGTTCTTATGTGAGGATTTTGGAGTCTCTGGCTCAGGTCTCCGTTCCAGGCCCTAGGTGCGATTCCATCTGCCTGCCTCTCCTCCGCGGCATTTACTGGGTATCTGTCTCTAGGCTCTGCTCCTGCCTCGGTCTCCACAAGCCCAGCCCCCACCTCCGGTCCTCGGCCTCTACGACCAGCCAGGCTTTGTTTCCAGTGTCTTGGCGCCCCGCCCCGCCCCGTCTGGGGTCTCCGCCGCCCTTTGTCTGCCTTGGTCTCTTCCCCCATCCCCTTCCCTGGGCCCGTCTTTGGATCCCTCTTTCTTTGTCTCTCACGGACCCGAGTAGCTGGCGCTGTCGGCTTGCCAGGGAGGTCGGTGCGAATGGCCTGCGACACAGCAACAATTTGAAAGAGTCTTCGGTCCTCATTGCCCACCTACAGCCCAGGAGGCACACGGTTAATACCACAGAGTTCAAGCCGCTGTCCTCGGCTTAGAGTAGCCCTTGCAGCCGCACGCAGCCGCCCGCTGGCCACCGAGCTCCCGCCAAGGCGGACGGCCTCCATAGGCGCGCAGCTCCTCCAAGGTCCTAGAGCGGCTCTGTGCGCCCCGCGCTTCCGCTTCCCGTCCCCGCCCCCGGCAGCCGCCCCCGGGACGCCTGGGTCCGAACCCCCTCCCGGTTTGGCTCGTAGCCCGCATCCCGGAGCTGTTGGAGGCTTGGGCATCCGCACCCCGCGGAGTGGCTCCGGAGCGCTCCGGAGTGGAGGCGCCAGAGGCGGCCGGCAAGGTGAGAGGGGAGGCTGCGTGCCGGGAGGAGCGGCGGTGTAGGGGCGGCCGGCGGCGCGGGCGGGGGTCACCGGGAGCCGCGCCCCGCGCCTGGCGCCCACTACCCGACACTGCCCGGTGCGGGCGCCGGCCGGCAGAGGGCAGCGGCAGAGCGCCACGGGCCACACATGGCTGTGTGACCGCAGGATTTTGTGGCTGTCCTCCTGCTCAGCGTGGTGTGCCGGCGATGGAGCGCGCGGCAGAGCCCTGGGACCCGGATCTCCATGGCCCGGAGGAGAGGCAGCAGCTGAGAGGTGTCCGCACAGGTGAGGGCCGCGGCCGCGTGCCACCATGGACAGGTAATGGCCGGGTGGGGTCTCCGGTGCTGGGTTTTGCTGCGCCGAGACCAAGAAAATTCGGACTGGAGCTATGCCTCAGGGAGGGGGGGAGGGGAGCAAAACCCAAGGGAGGGAGCCTGCTTTTGTGAGCACCTACTGTGCGCTAGACTTTGAGGGGCATCTTCTCAAGGACTCTCTCCCTCCCCCACAGTCTTCACCATGTCCCTGCCTCTGCCCTACTTCAGGACTCTTTCTGTTTCCTGACAATTGCAAGATCCTCTCTTCTGTCCTTTTTACTCCAATAATGTACTGTGCAGCCAGATCTAAGTCCAAATCTCATCCTGTCTCTCTTCTCAAAAGCTTTTTGTATCTCCTCTCTGTCTACTTATTAAAAGCCTTAGCCTAGTGTTCGTCCAAACCTTACATGCTCAGCCCTGCCTTCCGTTCCTGTCTCTGATTTCTCTTTGCTCTTCTGTTGGGTGCTGGTTCCTATAGCCTTATCTCTTATCTCTCTTGTGATGACATGATTATTCTGAACACACAATTATAATTATTGATACTTTACCTTACTTCTCCTGCCAATTCAAAGCATCTTGGATAAGTGTTTAGGTCCTCTTAGGGTACACACAGGGTGACTAAACTAATCAATTACCTAGTGGGCTAATATAACAGTGCAATAGAAAGCAAACCCCATGTTCTCCAAATATAGACACAACAATTTAGGATTAGCACAGGTGTCAGACAAAAGTGAATTAGAAACTAGGCTTTGTTACTTTCTAACCTTTATAATCTCCAGCAAGTGATTTAAATTCTCAGAGTCTCTATGCCTATAAAAGTAAAATGAGAGACCAGACACAGTTGCTCATGCCTATATTCCTAGCACTGTGGGAGGCTGAGGCAGGTGGATTGCTTGAGCTCAGGAGTTCCAGACAAGCTTGAGCAAGAAGACCATGTCTCTACTAAAAATAGAAAACCTTGCTGAGCATTATGGCAGGTGCCTGTAGTCCCAGCTACTCGGGAGGCTGAGAGCCCAAGAGTATGAGGTTGCTGTGAGCTACAGTGACGCCATGGCACTCTATTCAGGGTGACAGAATGAGACTCTGTCTTAAAAAAAAAAAAAAAGAGAGGGTGGCGCCTGTGGCTCAGTCAGTGGGGCGCTGGCCCCATATGCCGAGGGTGGTGGGTTCAAACCCAGACTGGGCCAAACTGCAACAAAAAAATAGCCGAGTGTTGTGGCGGGCACCCGTAGTCCCAGCTACTCGGGAGACTAAGGCAAGAGAATCGCCTAAGCCCAGGAGTTGGAGGTTGCTGTGAGCTGTGTGACGCCATGGCACTCTACCGAGGGTGATAAAGTGAGACTGTGTCTCTAACAAAAAAAAGAAGTAGTAAAATGAGGATGATGGTGGTACTCGTAGCTCAGTGGGTAGAGCACAAGCCACATACATGGAGGCTGGCGGGTTTGAACCTGGCCCAGGCCAGCTAAAGCAACAGTGACAACTGCATCAAAAAAATAGCCAGGCATTGTGGCGGGTGCCTGTAGTCCCAGCTATTGGGGAGGCTGAGGCAAGAGAATCGCTTAAGCCCAAGAATTGGAGGTTACTGTGAGCTGTGCCACCATGGCACTTTACCAAGGGCGACATACTGAGACTCTGTCTCAAAATAAAATAAAATAAAATGAGGATGGTAACAGTATAATTTCATAGGCCTCTAAGACTAATAACGTTTAGTTCAATGATTGGCATGTATTAAGGGCATAGTAAAGGAAGTTGTTATTGAGAGGCATAGATAATCAGTGCTGTAGAACTTCAGAGGAGAAAGAGTGAGAAAGATAGATTCTCATGACCACAGATCGTCAAAGAAGTTTTCCTGGGGTGTATATTATCAAAGATAAGGGCTGAGCCAAAGGGCTGGCTACAGCTCTACAACTTCCCTTTCTTTCCCCAGGTCTAGGGAGTGAGAATGTGGAGATTTCTCAAACGGATGATTATGAACATACATCACGAGAGGATGACTTGGGGTTCAAAGAAGAAGATTTGGCCCCAGGTCATGAAGTGGGAAATGCCTCCCTCAAACCCGATGGCATCCAGACATGGGATGACTTATGGGTCCAGAGAGAGGGATTAGGAAAGCCTCAGCCTCGGGATAGAGGTCCCCGCCTCCTGGGAGAACCACGGTGGGGCCAGGCTAGTAGTGATCGGGCTGCTGTGTGTGGTGAGTGTGGTAAGAGCTTCCGGCAAATGTCAGATCTGGTAAAACACCAGCGGACCCACACAGGGGAGAAACCCTACAAGTGCGGGGTCTGTGGCAAGGGCTTTGGGGATAGCTCTGCCCGTATCAAACACCAGCGAACTCATAGTGGTGAAAAGCCCTACAGAACCCGGCCACCAGCCCAGGGCCCCCCAAAGATTCCTCGACCCCGGATCCCTGCTGGTGAGCGCCCCACTATCTGTGGTGAATGTGGCAAGAGCTTTCGACAGAGTTCGGACCTGGTAAAACACCAGCGGACACACACAGGTGAGAAGCCCTACAAGTGTGGCATCTGTGGCAAGGGCTTTGGTGATAGTTCTGCCCGAATAAAGCACCAGCGGACACACCGAGGGGAGCAGCCCCCCCAGCCAGTGGTGCCCCGACGGCAGCCCTCTCGGGCAGCCATAGCAGCTGTGCAGGGACCCAAGGCCCAGGACAAGCCATATATCTGCACTGATTGTGGCAAAAGGTTTGTGCTTAGCTGCAGCCTCCTGAGCCACCAGCGCAGTCACCTGGGGCCCAAGCCCTTTGGCTGTGATGTGTGTGGAAAGGAGTTTGCCCGGGGCTCAGACCTAGTGAAGCACCTACGGGTGCATACAGGAGAGAAGCCCTACCTCTGCCCTGAGTGTGGCAAGGGCTTTGCTGACAGTTCCGCCCGAGTCAAGCACCTCCGCACCCACAGTGGTGAGAGGCCTCACGCTTGCCCAGAATGTGACCGCACCTTCAGTGTCAGTTCTACCCTTCTTCGCCACCGCCTCACGCACATAGAGCCCCAGGACTTCAGCTTCCCAGGCTACCCCCTAGCTCCCCTGATCCCTAGTCCTCCCCCACCTACTCTTGGCACAAGCCCCCCCCTGACTCCTCGAAGCCCTTCACACTCAGGTGATGGGCCCTTTGGCCTGCCTGGGTTGGAGCCAGAGCCTGGGGGCCCCCAGGCTGGGGAGCCACCTCCACCACTGGCAGGTGACAAACCCCACAAGTGCCCTGAGTGTGGCAAGGGCTTCCGCCGAAGCTCTGATCTGGTGAAACATCATCGTGTGCACACAGGGGAAAAACCTTACCTCTGTCCTGAATGCGGCAAGGGTTTTGCTGACAGCTCAGCCCGAGTCAAGCACCTGCGTACTCACCGTGGTGAACGGGCCCGGCCCCCACCACCATCCACTCTCCTGCGGCCACATAACCCACCTGGCCCAGCACCTATGGCCCCTCGACCTCGAGTTCGGGCCCAGCCTTCTGGACCTAGCCAGCCCCATGTGTGTGGCTTCTGTGGGAAAGAGTTTCCCCGGAGCTCTGATCTGGTCAAACATAGGCGCACACACACTGGGGAGAAGCCATACAAGTGTGCAGAGTGTGGCAAGGGTTTTGGTGACAGTTCTGCTCGTATAAAACACCAGCGTGGGCACCTAGTCCTAAGGCCCTTTGGAATAGGGGATAGGGGAAGGCCCCTCGAGGAGGAACAACCAACGGAACTGGAATAATGGGGTCTGGGGAGGGTGGGGCCCAGGTGACCAAAGGGAGGGCATCTGCTGCTTAAGCAGAGAAGAAAGGGCCTGGGAGGTGGTGGGAGGGAGAAGGGGGAGAGATGGGAGAAAGGAATGAATAGATAGAAGTAGGAATTGGAGACAACTTTGAAGCTCAGGAAATTGTCCTGGCTGGGCTTAGTCAGGACCTTGCCAGTATGGGCTATACTCCCAGCTTCTAGATCACTGCCTAGAACACAGTAGGCACTCAGTAAATACTTGTTGAATAAATAAACTGGCCTTAGTCTGAAGACTTAACACTAAATTCTTGCTGCCTCTTAATTTATTAAGAATAGATTTCTCCCACCCTTGCCCTAGAAGACCCACACCCTGAAGCAGGGTTTGACCTTAGGAGCTGCAGCAATGGAACTTCTGAAATTTAAGGTGATGGAATGAGGCAGGGGCATCATGATAATTCTGTTGAAGCAAGTATTGCTGTGTGGTAGGCAGTACTCACCCCCTAACCTCAGGCCACTACACCTGGCCTTAGCCAGGAAGGGTATTCTTGGACAGATCCCAGACCTATGTTCCCTCAAGGATTCCAACCCACCCTGACACCTGGCCACTGGTGGAGATAGAAGGAGCACTCATGGTATCTAGACTGGATGCCAAGCCTAGATCCTAGTGGACATCAACAGACAAGCTGGCTGGGAGAAGGACAAGCGTAGAGTGAGAAGGGGGCTCAAAGGCAAGGGAAACTGCAAGGCTCAACAGCCACGTTAACACGTGTCTCCTTGCCAATAAACTGCTTTTTGTCTGAGGCTTGGACTGGTTTGTGTGTATAAGTATATATGTTACACGTATGTGGGTTGAGAAAGGCATAGACTGCTACAAGCAAAGCCCTCAAGCCGCGTGTAAGTTTGTGTGGGTCCCTTGTCCACTGAGCCCATTAAACAAAGAGATTGCCTTTAACATAGCTGGCTTTGTGGTGCCTACTTCTGGTTCCAAGACGGCTGCCACCTCCATTAACTGATTTCCCCAGGCGTAAGGTCTGACTGACCACAGGCACCACCCACACCACAGCGACAAGCACGACCCTTAAAAGGAAAATGTGATGTGCGGTGGAGGGAGCGTAAGCGACATGGAAGAGGAATAGCTTGTTTAGTGATCGCTGTTGCTGTGGCGACAGCCACCCGGCAAAATGTGCAGACTAGTCTGGGACAGGTACAGAAAGTCCCGATGCTTCATGCGGTTCCTACAGTTTGAGCAACCCTGAGAAGCCCGGTTCCCTAAGACCCTTTTTTTATGTATCAAGAAACCTGTCACTTGGATGCACAGTCCAAAGGGAGAGCAAAGAACGTGCCAATCAGATTTCCCTGCTACTCTTGGGTCTTTGGGAACGGGATCCAATTCCTAACATTTTCTGAGAGCGCCAGTAGTTAGGAAGGGGAGAAAGGAACTGGCCTGATTGGCCAAGGACAAAAAAGCAAGGGCGATTCACCGATCTAAGCAATGAAGTATACGATGGATTTGCAAATTCACCAGTTCTGACGTCTTAGCTTTCTGTGTGGGAATAAGTTCCTGGATAGAAGTTCTCTCGCGAGATTTTAATCGTTGGCCTGTTCCCCAGAAACCCCTGAGGTCTCTTACAGTGAGGTTTCTCCTAATCCTTCTACCTTTTCCAAGTTCCAAGTTTGTAGAACTTTATGCTCTGGATTGGGGCTCTTGACACTTTCCTCCTTAATTGCACATGAGCCTATCGGCCTGGATAGAGCCCTTTGGTGTTTAGGAGATCCTCCTGGATGGTTTCCCTGTCTCTCTTCCCTACCAGTTTGACCTCCAACCTGAGTCGCAGCGAAGCTGGTAAAATTACATTTGGTCAATTAAAAAACCTGCCGTATCTCTCTACGTGCTCTCCGTAAAGCATCATTCCTTCATTGGCATTCAACGCCTTCTACTTGCTTAGTTTCAGTCCTGTGCTTCATAAATAATGTTTCCTTTCCTTGGAATGCGCTTCCACCCCCACCACACCCCTTGTTAATCTCTCTTGTCAAAACATTTGAAGCGTAACTTTCTCCCAGAACCCTTCCCTGACTCTCCAGCCTATATTAGAATTCTCTTCTCCAAGCAACCCCTATCTTGAGCACATGGAGCTTCTTGTTCACTCACTCAACAGCATTAACTACTACTGCGAGGGCCCTGAGGATAGAGAGATAAGACAAAGTCGTGTGCTCAGTTTTAAAAAATTTATTTGGGCTCAGAACCTGTAGTTCAGCAGCTAGGGCGCCAGCCACATACACCGAAGCTGTTGGGTTCCAACCCAGCTCTGGCCTGACAAACAACAATGACATTTACGAGCAAAAAATAGCCAGGTGTTGTGGCGGGTGCCTGTAGTTCAGCTACTAAGGAGGCTGAGGTAAGATAATCACTTAAGCTCAATAGTTTTTTTTTTTTTTTTTTTTAGACAGTGTCTCAAGCTGTCACCCTGGATAGAGTCTCAAGCTGTCACCCTGGACAGCAACCTTCAATTCCTGGGCTCAAGCGAGTCTCCTGCCTCCGCCTCCCTAGTAGCTGGGACTACAGGCGCCCGCCACAATGCCCAGCCATTTTTTGGTTGCAGCCGTCGTTGTTTGGCGGGCCTGGGCTGGATTCAAACCCGCCAACTCAGATGTACGTGGCTGGTGCCTTAGCCCTTTGAGCCACAGGCGCCGAGCCTAAGCTCAATAGTTTGAGGTTGCTGTGAACTGTGAAGCCATAGCACTCTACTCAGGATGACATAGTGAGATTCTGTCTCAAAAAAAAGAAACAAAAACAAAATTGTGATGGTGTCTGTAACTCAAGCGGCTAAGGCGCCAGTCACATACACCAGAGCTGGAGGGTTTGAATCCAGCCTGGGCCTGCCAAACAATGACAACTACAACCAAAAAATAGCCAGGCGTTGTGGTGGACACCTGTAGTCCCAACTACTTGGGAGGCTGAGACAAGAGAATCTCTTAAACCCAGAAGTCTGCTGTGAGCTGTGACGTCACGGCGTTCTACCCAGGGCGATAGCTTGAGGCTCTGTCTCCCTTCCCCCCAAAATTAAAAATTTTATTTGAGGGTGGCGCCTGTGGCTCAAGGAGTAGGGCGCCAGCCTCATATACCAGAGGGGGTGTTTTGTTTTGTTTTTCTTTTTTTTTTAGAGATAGGGTCTTTTTCTTTTGCCGTGGCTGAAATGCAATGGTTCTAAATAGCACAGTCATAGAATCAGATTACTGATTCGTCCAGGTAGAACTAACCCGACCAGGAAATATATCTCTCCCAGTGTATGTCCCTCCCAGGAACTATTGAACAGACCAATGCCGGCCTCCTTCAAGCCTTGTCTGCCAGATTCTTTAAATCCCCATCCACCATAACCACCCGAGGAATTCCTTTCCTGATTTCACCCCACATGCATCCAGGTGGAATAAAAGCCACATTTGACCACACACAATGGGACTCCGTTTTCCTTTCCTCTCCTGCCTCAGAATAATCTTTCATCTTTAGGTCCATAACTTCTCCTATGGTGCCGTGACTCAGACGGAGAGAAGCCACTTTGAGGGGCCAAAGCACATCCCATCGGACCCAGCTAAATGAACCCGTCTTCCCACGAGACAAAAAGAAAACGGAGTCCCGGTGTATGTGGACAATATGGCTTTTATTCCACCTGGCGCAGGTGAGTGAACTCAGGAAAGGAATACCACGCGTGGGTTATGGGGTCGGGGATTTAAATGGTTAGAGCAACAGGCATTGATCTGTCCACTACTTCCTGGGAGGGACATCCAGTGTATGGGAGGGACATACACTGGATTCTTCCAGGTGGGTCAGCCCTACCTGGGCGGGTCAGTAATCTGATTCTATTATTCTTCCTCCCCCCAAATCACAGTAAAAAAGGTGAAATAAAATACAGGCAGCAATTGGAGTCCTTAGTTCTTATGAGGGTCGACACTGCAACGTGGCGACTTCACGTATGCTATGGCTCGAAATGCAGAAAAGGCAGTTATGGCCATAGCAAGACTTTGCCAAGCTCAGCTGAAAGACGGAACAGTGAAGGAACGGAGATCCTTCCATGCCTCAGAATGTAAGGAGCTGCCTAAAGCTGAGAAGTGGAGACAACAGATTATTGGAGAGATATCTGAAAAAAAGTGCGTCGGGCAGTGCCTATAGCTCAGTAGGTAGGGCGCCAGCCACATACACTGAGGCAGGCAGGTTCAAATCCAGCCCGTCCTGCCAAAATAACAATGACAACTGCAACAACAACAAAAACAAAATAGCTGGGTGTTGTGGTAGGCACCTGCACTCCCAGCTACTTGGGAGGCTGAGGCAAGAGAATCACTTAAGCCTAAGAGTCTGAGGTTGCTGTGAGCTGTGACACCATAGCACTCTACCCAGGACAACAGCTTGAGACTTTGTCTCAAAAAAAAAAGAAAAAAAGTGCCTCAGATTCAGAACGCTGGTTTAGGTGAATTCCAAATTCGTGACCTGAATGATGAAATTAACAAGCTGCTAAGGGAAAAAGGACACTGGGAAGTCCAGATAAAGGAGCTGGGTAGTCCTGATTATGCAAAAGTTGTCCCTAAAATGCTGGATAATGAAGGGAAAGAAGTCCCAGCAAACAGGTTACAAGTACATTGGAGCAGCAAAAGATTTTCCTGGTGTTAGGGTTATTTGAAAAAGAATCTCTTCCTCAGGCTCGGCGCCTGTGGCTCAACGGGCTAAGGCGCCAGCCACGTACACCTGAGCTGGCGGGTTCGAATCCAGCCTGGGCCGCCAAACAACAATGACGGCTGCAACCAAAAAATGGCCGGGTGTTGAGGTGGACGCCTGCAGTCCCAGCTACTTGGGAGGTGGAGGCAAGAGACTCACTTGAGCCCAGGAATTGGAGGTTGCTGTGAGCTGTGATGCCACAGCACTCTATCCAGGGTGACAGCTTGAGCCTCTGTCTCAAAAAAAAAAAAAAAAGAATGTCTTCCACCTCCTCCCAGAAAGACATGTGCTCATGAAGGCAATTGATTTTGAGTACTACTATTACCTAGATAAAATTGATGGTGATGGCTTGGCGCCTGTGGCTCAACGGACTAAGGCGCCAGCCACGTACACCTGAGCTGGCGGGTTCAAATCCAGCCCGGGCCCGCCAAACAACAATGAGGGCTGCAACCTAAAAATGGCCGGGCATTGTGGCCGACGTCTGCAGTCCCAGCTATTTGGGAGGCAGAGGCAAGAGACTCACTTGAGCCAAGGAATTGGAGGTTGCTGTGAGCTGTGATGCCACTGCACTCTATCCAGGGTGACAGCTTGAGACTCTGTCTCAAAAAAAAAAAAAAAAATGATGGCATTATTGTGCCTTTGGAACAGGAAAATAAAAAGAAACTTAGAACCAAGTGAGTAGAAAAGTGGAAAGCAGAGAGGCCTGGCTAGAAGAGGAGGAAGAAATCAACATCTATGCTGTCACCAAGGAGGAATCAGATGAGGAAAGCAGCCAGGAGAAAGGCAGCAGAAAAGTTCATCGGTTATGTGCCTGTGCAATTGCAGCAAGAGCTTGAGGAGCAGGGCGGCGCCTGTAGTTCAGCGAGTAGGGCACTGGCCATAACACCGAGGCTGGCGGGTTCCAGCCCAGCCCAGGCCAGCTGAATAACAAGGACAACTGCAATAACAACAAAAAAATAACTGGGCATTTTGGTGGGTGCCTGATGTCTCAGCTACTTGAGAGGCTGAGGCAAGAGAATCGCTTAAGCCCAAGAGTTTGAGGTTGCTATGAGCTGTTATGACAAAGCACTCTACCCAGAGTGACAGCTTGAGACTGTCTCAAAAAGAAAAGAAAAGAAAAGAAAAGAGAGATTGAGGACGTGCTTCTACGAAGGAGGAAAATGGAACTTCTCCAGAAGTACGTGGGTGAGACCCTACAAGGCCAGAATGAAAAAGCCAAAAGGCCTCCCTGGTAGGCTGTCTAGGTGCTGAACATTTTGTCATCAGTTTTGTACAAATATTTCGCTACTGTATGGATCCATTTATTTTTATTTTGGGGTATGTAAAAGAGCAGTTGCTAACTGGCTGCATGAGTTTTATTTCTTTTTCTTTTTCTTTTTTAGAGACAAGAGTCTCACCCTATCGGCTCGGCGCCTGTGGCTCAACGGGCTAAGGCGCCAGCCACATACACCTGAGCTGGAGGGTTCGAATCCAGCCCGGGCCCGCCAAACTACAATGACGGCTACAACCAAAAAATGGCCTGGTGTTGTGGCGGGCGCCTGTAGTCCCAGCTACTTGGGAGGTGGAGGCAGGAGACTCACTTGAGCCCAGGAATGGGAGGTTGCTGTGAGCTGTGATGCCACAGCACTCTATCCAGGGTGACAGCTTGAGGCTCTGTCTCAAAAATAAATAAATAAATAAAACAAACAAAAAAAAGAGTGTCACTTTATCACCCTTGGTAGAGTGTTGTGGCGTCACAGCTCACAGCAACCTCCAACTCTTAGGCTTAGGCGATTCTCTTGCCTCAGCCTCCCAAGTAGCTGGGACTATAGGTGCCCACCGCAACACCTGGCTATTTTTTTGTTGCAGTTTGGCCGTGGCCGGATTCGAACCCAACACCCTTGGTATATGGGGCTGGTGCCCTATCCACTGAGCCACAGGCGCTGCCCAATCTTCCAGATTATCAAAAGGCTAGCTCTTTCTCATCATTCACGGTTCATCCCAAACATTATTTCCTCAGAGTTGTCTTCCCTGTCCACATTAAAGAAGCCTCCCAAATACAGCTACTCCCTATTGGATCATCCTGTCCTGTTTTCCTCATTGCACCTATCATTAACCTGAAATTATCTCATTTATTTACTTAGTAGTTTACCTTTTTTCCTCTTTTTTTTAAGAGACAGAGTCTTACTTTGTCCCTCTCGGTAGAGTGCTATGGCGTCACAACTCACAGCAACCTCCAGCTCCTGGGCCTCAGCCTCCCCAGTAGCTGGGACCACAGGCGCCCACCACAACGCCGGGCTATTTTTTGTGGCAGTTGGCCGGGGCTGGTTTGAACTTGCCACCCTTGGTATATGGGGCTGGCGCCCTAGTCACTGAGCCACAGGTGCCACCCCCCCCCTTTTTTTTTTGAGACACAGTTTCACTTTTTTGCCCTGGGTAGAGTGCCTTGGCATCGTAGCTCACAGCAACCTCAAACTCTTGGGCTCAAGAGATTCTCTTGCCTCAGCCTCCCAAGTAGTTGGGACTACAGGCGCCCACCACAACTCCTGGCTATTTTTTTTTGTTGTAGTTTTTTTGTAGGCCCGAGCTGGGTTGGAACCCGCAGCCTTGGTGTATGTGGCTGGCGCCGTGACCTCTGTGCTACGGGAGCCGAGCCTGGGCTACTAATTTTCTACCTAAGCTACTGGTTGTCTGGGATGCTATGTACCCTTACTGTATAATTTATTTTTTATTTTTATTTTATTTTATTTTTGAGACAGAGCCTCAAGCTGTCACCCTGGATAGAGTGCTGTGGCATCACAGCTCACAGCAACCTCCAATTCCTGGGCTCAAGCGAGTCTCTTGCCTCCGCCTCTCAAGTAGCTGGCACTACAGACGACCACCACAACGCCCGGCCATTTTTTGGTTGCAGCCGTCATTGTTGTTTGGCGAGCCCGGGCTGGATTCGAACCCGCCAGCTCAGGTGTACGTGGCTGGCGCCTTAGCCCGTTGAGCCACAGGCGCCGAGCCCTTACTGTATAATTTAGGCAAATCAGTTTACCTTCACTGAATTTCTATTAGCTCATTTGGAAAATGGGCACATGACCCATCGTTGAGCAGATCAAATGAGACCAGGTGTGTAAAAACGCTGAGTCAAACTCTGGCGCACAGTAGGCACAACACACTTTAAACAGCTTGTGTGACTGTTGGTTTGGTTAGTATATATTCAAAAAGTAAGATATCTCAGAAGCCAGGAGACAGGTAAGGAGACACCGAGAAAGGAGGAAAAAAACAGCAGGGGAAGCAAAAAGAGGTAAGGGAAGAAGTGAGGAGGCAACAGGGTCCGCCCTCCAGGCGGGGCGCCAGCGAGAGGCCCTAGCCAGGGCGGGAGCGCACGTGGCCTATTTCGAGCAGAGCAGACGCGTTGGCCGCAGCGGAGATTTCCGAGCTGACCTCCGGAGACGAGCGGTGAGGTAGGTTATAATCCGGCTTGAACACCGGACTGGGGCGGCTCCAGGTCCTTGGGAGTCAGGGGACCACAAAGGGCGCAGGGTCTACCCTCACCACCCACCTCTAGCAGTTTGTGCCGGACTCCTGGGTCCTTCAGGCTCCTCCTTATGGGCGGGACCATGTGGTTGGACCAATGACCGGTCGTCCCTGGGGCCCCGCCCCTGCCCTGGCCCAGGAGCCGCGGCCTCGCTGAGCGCCTAACCGCCCGGCGCCCAGGCCTCGGGCAGCTCGAGAGCCGATCCTACTACTGGTGAGTGCGTACCTGCCCCTCCCCCCCAGGGTTTCTGTTCCGATCCCGCCTCTAGTCCGTGCCCTGGAGCTCCGGGTCGTCGGCCCAGAAGCTGGGGAGTGACTCAGCGCGGGGAGGGTGGTGACTTGCGGGGGCTGGAGATTCGAACTGTTCAGGGCCTTGAATGCCGGGATGAGAGGGGTGAACGCGACTCTTTGGAGCTAGTCCCAGGGCAGTGCTGGAGCGTGGAGCCAGGCAGGGGTGGACGGGAAAGTGACAGACTCGGACACCAGGGCGGTGGGGGGAGAAGCCATGGCTGCACCGCCTTGCCTGGGCCAGGGCCAGGGCCAGGGCCACGGCCACGGTGGGGGGGCGGATCTTGAGCTTCTGACCCAGCTCCCGCTTCAGGACACCAAGATGCCTGGAGAACAACAGGCAGAAGAAGAGGAGGAGGAAGAGATGCAGGAGGAGATGGTGCTGCTGGTGAAGGGTGAGGAGGGTGACGGTGAGGAGAAGTACGAGGTGGTGAAACTCAAGATCCCCGTGGACAACAAAGAGGTAGGTGTCACACATACACCCCAGGGCCCATTGCCTGCAGAACTGGTCCAGCCCCAGCCATCCCCAGAAGTCAGGGATCCTACCCCGACTGTCTCCTGAATCTCAGACCTAGCCAAGCTTCTGCTCCACTGCCCAGACTTTCATCATGCTAAAGGCACGCCTATTGCTGGGTGCTGGAGGGTAATCTCTGTCCTTGGATCCCCATGGAGCTTGATGTCTAGCAGGGGCAGACTGATGAGTAACCCAGCAGTTAGCAATTCTGTGTGATGGGTACAGGCCCAGGGGTGTGGTGAAGCCCAGAGCTGGTATTAGAAATGGGAGGGGAGAGATCAGGTAGGCAATAGTAACAATAGCTAACTCTTGCATGACATTTGTTATGTGCCAGACTCTGTTCTTAGCACCTCCCTTCTATGATGTAAGCAGTATTTATTATTCTATTTTGTGGATGAGGGAACTGAGACCCAGGACAATTTGGTAACTGACTTAGAGTCTCAAAGTTGGTAAAGGGATGACTTATCTGAGACCAGTAGGAGTATGAGGGCTGAAGTGGGGTGACAGCTCCAGGCAGAGGAAATGGCCCTTCTGGAGGAAGTGAGCGCTACAGCAATGACAGCAGGTGTTCAGTCATGCTGTAATGTGGATGAGGCTGATGGTTAAGGCTGGGTCAATTGGTATGTCACCTAAGAAGTCTGGTTTTATCCTGAGTGTACCTGGAGGTTTTGAGATCAGAATATGAGTTAGATTTTCCTATTGGAGACCCTAACTGCCACGAGGTATGTTTCCATTTCCCAGAACCCCACAGGACTCTGGCTGGCCCCCAACCTGAGCAGCCCTGGGTCCTGCTATAGGGCTGGTTCCTTCTGGGCCAGCTTTCAAGGGTCAGCCTCCTGCTGATTTCTTTCTGCATGGGGGCCAGTTCCAGAGGGAAAAAGTTCTGCTTTCTTCTAGTTGTGGGGCCTAGGAGAGGGGACTAGCTCTTTAGGCCTCCTTTTTCAGTCTAAATAATTACCTGGTTCTGTTCTTCTCAGACCTTTTTGGCCCATCCTACTAGCTCAGCCTTCCTTCTCTGGCCCTGTGGATCCCCTGGTTTTCACATTTGGTCTATAAGTTAAGAACACAGACTCCAGAACTTAGGCTGGTCCTCCAGCTGCATCACTTTCTAGCTGGGTGACCTTGAGCACATTTTTTTTTTTTTTTTTGAGACAGAGTCTCACTATGTCGCTCTTGGTAGAGTGCTGTGGTGTCACAGCTCACAGCAACCTCAAACTCTTGGGATTAAGTGATTCTCTTGCCTCAGCCTCCCAAGTAGCTGGGACTACAGGTGCCCACCACAATGCCTGGCTATATTTTGTTGCAGTTGTCATTGTTATTTAACAGGCCCGGGCCAGGTTCGAACCTGCCAGCCTTGGTGTATGTGGCCAGTGCCCTAACCACTGAGCTATGGGCGCCAAACCATTGAGCACATTTTTTAACCTTTTTATGCTTTCAGTTTCCTCATTTGTTAAAAGGAAATTATAACAGGATCTACTTTTTTTTTTTTTTTTTAAGAGACAGTCTCACCTATCGCCCTCAGTAGAGCTATGGCATCACAGCTCACAGCAACCTCCAACTCCTGTACTTAGGTGATTCTCTTGCCTTAGCCTCCCGAGTAGCTGCGACTATAGGCGCCCGCCATAACACCTGGCTATTTTTTATTGCAGTTTGGCTGGGGCCAGGTTTGAATCTTCCACCCTCGGTATATGGGGTTGGCACCCTACCCACTGTAGATGCCGCCTAGCATCTACTTCTTGAAGTTGAGGATAAATGAATTAGTATGTGTAAAGAGTGTCTGGCACATATTAAACATTAGGTGAATAGTTGCTGTCATTATTAATTCTTTCTAAAGTTTAGGACTCTGAGCTAGGTCATCCTTCTGGAGAATTTTTCAAGTCATTTTTATCAGCATCCTGCAGGGAAGACTAAACCTTGAGGACTAGGATTGAATACAGAAACCTACACAGAGGAACAGAGGACTGAGGACAAACAACTCAAGGCAGTGGAGAAGGCTTCATGGAGATGATTTTTGACTTAGGCCTTGAGGGCTTAGTGGGGGAGGAGGAGGAAGGGCATTCTAGGAGGAGGAAACAGCAAAAGCAAAGGCTGAGGGGAGATGAGATTAGCCGTCACATACCAATGGGGCTGGGGTCAGAGACCCTTTGTTTTCACTTGTTTCTCCCATTGGTAGGGGACTGCTAGAAAGGCAGGAGGAACCAAAGAGTAAAATGCCTTTAAAGCTAGGGTAGATGGTTGGGCACCTTTAGCTAAGCGGCTTACGGCACTGGCCACATACACCAGAGCTGACGGGTTCGAATCCAGCCTGGGCCTGCCAAACAACAATGACAACTACAAACAAAAATTAGCTGGGTGTTGTGGCAGGCACCTGTTAGTCCCAGCTACTTGGGAGGCTGAGGCAAGAGAATTGCTTAAGCCTAGGAGTTGGAGGTTGCTGTGAGCTGTGATGCCACGGCACTCTACCCAGGGCGAAAGCTTGAGGCTCTGTCTCAAAAAAAAAAGAAAAGAAAGAAAGAAAAAAAATAAGGCTAGGGTAGGACATACTGTGTTAGGTTATTTGATGCCATTAGGAGCCTTAAGTCTGGGTGGGACATAACTAGGTGTTCTATTTAGAAAAATCATTGGCTGCTATAAGACCAGGCCAGGTAGCCTAGTAACCTGCTCTAAGGTAGTAGCAGCAGTGATGGAGGGAAGGGAGATACTTAGAAACCCAGAATGGACCAGATTGGACTGGCTGGATCTGAGGTGGGGCAGGGTTAGTCATGAAAGGTATGTAGGCCCAGACTATAAATTATATCACATAGCAGTCAAATCCTAACTCCCCAATTTGCCAACTTTGCTTTGGCTTTCTTTCTTTCTTTTTTTTTTTTTTTGTAGAGACAGAGTCTCGCTTTATCACCCTCGGTAGAGTGCTGTTGTGTCACAGCTCACAGCAACCTCCAACTCCTGGGCTTAGGAGATTCTCTTGCCTCAGCCTCCCGAACTTTCTTTCTTTCTTTCTTTTTTTTTTTAGACAGAGTCTCACTATATCGTCCTCGGTAGAGTGCCCTGGTGTCACAGCTCATAGCAACCTCAAACTCTTGGGCTTAAGCTATTCTCTTGCCTCAGCCTCCCAAGTAGCTGGGACTATAGGCACCCGGCTATTTTTTTGTTGTAGTTGTCATTGTTGAGCATTATGCCCACAACATAGCTTGTTAATTTTCGATGGGCTTCTCTGAGCATCATTTCTCTGTCTATAACATGGTGATTTCAAAAGTGCCTTCAAGTGCTGACATTCATTGACTTTTACCTGTCGTTCAGTTCTATAGCCAGTAATTCATTGTCCAGAATAGGCCTTAATTAAGCTGTACTCTGGGACTAAGTATTTTCTATCAAAATCCAACCTATGTTTAAGAATAGAAAAGACTTTCTCAGAGGGCTCCATGCACTTCCAAACCTTTCTTTCCTTGGCTTGAATCCTTGAGTGATTTTCTGTTTGCTTCAGGATGAAGTCTCAGCTCCTAAGTCTGGTATTCAAATCTTTCACCATCTAATCTCATGTCATTCTGGCTTTACCCACATAAGACCTATCCTCATGCCCCAGCATCAGACAATCTGACTCTTGCCCATGCACTCTCAGCCTATAAAATCCTCTTCACCTTTTCTACCTGCTTTTCTCAGAAGTAGTTCTTCTTTCTTATAGTCCAGGATTCTTTTTTTTTTTTTTTGAGACAGAGCCTCAAGCTGTCACCCTGGGTAGAGTGCCGTGGCACCACAGCTCACAGCAACCTCTAATTCCTGGGCTCAAGCAAGTCTCTTGCCTCTGCCTCCCAAGTAGCTGGGACTACAGGCACCTGTCACAACACCTGGCTATTTTTTGGTTGGAGCCATCATTGTTGTTTGGCAGGCCCAGGCTGGATTTGAACCCGCCAGCTCAGGTGCATGTGGCTGGTGCCTTAGCCACTTGAGCCACAGGCGAGGAGCCCAGGGTCTTTCTTCGTTACTCATGCTGGAGTGCAATGGCATAAGCAGAGTTCACTGCAACCTCAAACTTCTGGGCTCAAGTGATCCTCCTTCCTCAGTCTCCCAAAGTGCTGGGATTACAGAGGTGAGCCACCACGCCCATCCCTTTCCCCCGCTTTTCTTAATTTCCTCTTTTACTTCTTGTAGTCATTCCCCCTGCTTGGTGTGTGGGTATGTATGTGTGTCTATTTTATTTTCTATATTGAACCCACTGCCATGGACAAACGATTTTGAATTGGGCATTTCTAAAGCCTAGCTGGAGTATTTTATAATGTATTTTATAATCATAATAATAATTAAAACTATATCACAATTATGATTTCAAACTACTCTAATTTCTATTATCTTAAGCCTCAAAATTCATGAGGTTGCTAATATTAATATCATTTGGCAAATTAGAATCTTGGTATTTTCTCAGGGTACAGCTAGTAATAGTACAGCCAGGGAAGTTTTTTGTTTGTTTGTTTTTATGTAATGGTAGACTCAGTAGTGTCAGATACACTGGATTTAATTCTAAGGGATTATTTTTATTTATTCATTTTTTTTTTTTTTTTTTTTGAGATAGAGTCTTACTCTGTCACCTGGGCTAGAGTGCCACGGTGTCAGCCTAGCTCCTGGCAACCTCAAACTCCTGGGTTTTTTTTTTTTTTTTTTTTTAATTTTGCTTTCAACTGGCTTTCACTTAGTTTGAAGTTTTTTTTTTCAGGGTCTCACTCTGGCTCACTCTGGTTCAGGATGGTCTTGAACCTCTGCGCTCAGGCAATCCACCCGCCTCAGCCTTCCTCAGTGCTAGAACTACAGGCGTGAGGCACTATGCCCGGCCAAGCTCCTGGGTTTAAGTTATCCTCCTGCCTCAGTCTCCAGAGCAGTTGGGAGTATAGGCACTTGCCAATGCCCAGCTAATTTTTTCTGAAGCAGGGTCTCACTCTTGCTCAGGCTGGTCTTGAACTCCTGAGCTCAAATGATCTTCCTGCTTTGGCCTCCCAGAGTGCTAGGATTATAGGCATGAGCCACCATACCCAGTGGGAGGTATTATTTTTAAAATTTATGTTATCTCATGCTTTTTTTTTTTTGAGGCAGAGCCTCAAGCTGTCACACTGGATAGAGTGCCGTGGCATCACTCTAGGGGCGCCCGCCACAACGCCCTGCCATTCTTTGGTTGCAGCCATCATTGTTGTTTGGCGGGCCCGGGCTGGATTCGAACCCGCCAACTCAGGTGTATGTGGCTGGCGCCTTAGCCCGCTGAGCCACAGGTGCCAAGCCTTATCTCATGCTTTTATACAGTGTTAGCTATATCTAGATACTCTGTAAGTAAATGTATTATTTTGGGGTGTTCTTAATGTCAGGGATTGTTTTAGTGAGATCAAGGTATTTAATGATATTTTAACTTTGAAAAGCTAAAGTTAAAAAAGAAGTTTCAGGCAGGGCACCATGGCTCATGCCTGTAGTCCTATCACTTTGGGAGGCTAAGGTAGGAGGATCACTTGAGACCAGGATTTCCAGACCAGCCTGTACAACATAGAGAGACCCTACCTTCATTAAAAAAGAAGTTTTAAAAGTGTGCGTATGTTTTAATAGAAAATAGGTTGTGATTGTTGCTGCAGTTCTTTAGCTGCTGCTCATGTTCAGCATCTGCAACAGTCTTGTTCTGGGGCTCAGAGCTCTGCCCCCATGTTTGAGCCCATCCTTTGGAGCAGACATGTGAGCCTTCAGCTTACCATGTGGACAGTCCTGATCCTTAGCCTTGTGTCTGACTGACCAGCTGCCTCTGTTCTAGTAACTTGGCTCCTGCCTTTTTGAGACTCCATTCCCCTCCTTGCATTCTAACTCTTTTCATAAAAGTGGTAATCATTATGGCCAGTATTTTGCAAAGAGTCATCGGGTGCCAGATGCTTGCTTAAATGTATTATGTGCACTAATCTCATTCAGTTCTAGTAAGTGCGTAACCCAGTGAAGGAGGGTTACAGATGAGAATGTTGTGATCTGTACACCTTAGCAAGAGGCAGAGCCGGGCCCACCCTGCTCATTGCAGGGTCCCTGGCTCTCTGCAGTACCTCCGAGTGAGAGCTTTACAGCCCTCCTTCTGTGTGTTGAATCCATGCTTCCTCTCCACAATCACAAAACTCTCATGTCCCCAGAGAATCAGTTATGCCAAAAATATTTTGTCAGATGTTAATATCTATTAAAATAATTTGTATTAAACATGCTGTGTCTACACCCTTCATCAAGTGATCTTATAAATTTTACTTCTGAAGGTACATACCCACCCTGTTTACTCTAGAATCCAGGTTTTGCATACTTTTCTGTTTTCAAGTCACCCTGTCCAGGGTGCAGTGGTATCAACACAGCTCACTGCTAACTCAAAGTCCTGGGCTCAGGTGATTCTCTGGCCTCAGCCTCTGAGTAGCTGGGGTTATATACGCAAGTGCCACCATGCCTGGCTAAATTTTTCTATTTTTGTTAGGGACTGGGTCTCACTCTTGCTCCGGCTGGTGTCAAACTCCTGACCTCAGGCGATCCTCACATCTCAGCCTCCCAGAGCGCTAGGATTACAGGCAGGAACCACAGCACCTGGAGCTCAGGACTAGAATTCTCCAGCTGAACTCCAGGCCAGGAGCCAGAGCCCTCCTAGTGGCTGATAGAGCTCTCTCACTATCTGCCAGGACTCCTGTTGCTGTGCTATGCGGACATGACTTTCAGCAGCATCCTCCTCGTGCACCCTCCTGATTACACGACTGTAGTAGTGGAGGTCTGTTCCTGCGTCCTTTGGATACCAGGTCTTGTTAATGCATCCTCACTCTAGACTTCCCTAACACCCTGCAGATAGCTCTGACCCGTCCAACCCCCCTAACACTCCACTCTTCTCCCATCTCCACCCCTACCAACCAATGATTGCTTTACTCCCATGGGCCAGTACAGCATGTTCCATTCCCCTTCAACTGAATAAGCAAAGACCAGTATGACCAACTTCTATGCAGAAACCAGTCTGGCCTCAAATTCATTGTAAATTATTAGTTCGTTTTAGTTTAGTTCAACTCAATATGTATTTATTGAATAGGAACGTGTTCCATGCCTTCAAGGAATGTATAGTCACGTGGGGATTGTCAAAAAATGTGAAGGGTTTGGGATTTTATCCTGTGTGCAAGCTAACAAGTTAGTCTGCCATATTTTAATGGATTCTGGCATAAGACACAAGTCTCCTGGGTCAGAGAAAAAGAACTGTATTACTCATGGCATGGCAGCACGAGCATAATGGTGTGTTTGTCAGCTCCCCTCACTTCTAAGTCCCTTAGGTTTATGTAGATGGACCCAATTTTTTGCTTGATTCACAGTGGTTTACATTGTAGGGGAGAACCTGGACTTAGGGAACTCAAATCTTTCAGACCACATTACAAAAGCTTACCTAGATAAATATGCCATAGTAACATAAGATGTAATAGTGGAAACTGAGGGTAGAGTATTTAAGAACTCTCTGCTACCTTCATAGTTTTTCTATAAATTGAAAAGTATTATAAAATAAATATATAATTTTAAAAAAGCATTATATGCCATTTGTTCTGAAGGGAGATACTATCTCAATCTTCCAACACTGTTGTACAAACATCCTTGAAAAGAGTCCAGGACAAAGACAGAAATGCAAGAAAATGGAATATTGTCTCCCAATGAAATCTACCCCTGGTCTCTACACTGTTTTGCTTCTGGTGAATTTTCCCATAGATATAACACTGTATTGGCTACTCTGCTTAGCCTAACTGATAGGTTGGTCCAGCCTGGGACCAAATCTGTTCAATTTGTCACAGGAAGCATCTTATCAAGGCCACTATCAATGGGAATTCAAGCAGTAGCAGGAGGAGGCTATCCTGAAGCACTGACCTCAAATATTCCCCTCAGGTTTTCAGAATCAATTCATTGACCCAATACCATAAACTGTCAGGGTCTGACTTAATGAGAGTCAGGGAGAGGTATCATTCTTTAAGTTTCTGAATTGACTTTTCCCTGTGACCCAAGGCATTAAAATGTATGCACAAAAGATGTGTTAACAACTAGACAGACTCTTCTGCCTTGGCCCAAAATGCTATTATTATCTCTGACATATCTGGCTAAGAAGTTGAGGCTAACCTGAATGCCTTCTAGGACCAAGATGGTATCATTCATCACTTAAGCTAAAGTCAAGGACAAATTTTCTACTGCTTTTTCTAATTGAATGACTTCCATTGTAGCAATAAATGACTGCTGGTTGTGTATAAATAATGAGTCAGCCCTTTGGAGGAGGTCCTCCTGGCAATGAAAGGAAGCTTCATTTTGAAGAAATCTCCACAGTCGTCTATGAGACTACTAGTCTTATAGATCTCAGAGATCTATGAGATCTACTAGTGGTGTGCACTTGAAGATCTCTTAGGCTTACTTCTAAGGTGTAAGTCACCATGTTTGGGGAGAGACTCAAGATAGTGCCTGACTTGCAGGTAGTTCATGAGGGTAGTTCTCATGGCAGCCCTGAGAAGAAAGTGTTTACTTTCAGTTATTGGGACCTCCAAAAATGAGACCTACCCCATGCAGGTCAATAGACCATCAACTTGGCCTCCTGTTCAGTTGTTAAAGCTTAGGGTTCTCAGGTCACTTTGCATAATCAAATCTAGTCTTCCTTTACAGAGGGCCTGCCTGTGGGCAGTCAGTGCACACTCTCTTGTTTGTCCCTGTCACCAGCTAGGTGACATTTATCTACCCTATGGAATGTATGAGCAATGGCTACAGGAATGGACCTGAGGAAGACGTCTAGAGGTGTTGGCAGATGTTTTGTGTGGGAGGTGTAGAAGCTGGGAATATGCCCTGCTGTTCAGATAGACTTTCTGGTAAGGAAAGGAAGTTAAGGAGAATGATAGTCACACTGTGGTCACGGCCATGTGGCGTGGGATAGCAGACCCAGCAGTGAGTTAAACTTAAGGTGCTTACAACAGTTTAGGAGAAGCACACTAATTTCCCTTCCTGAGGGAGGTTCTAGAGATGATTCTAAAAGCCAAAAATCATTCAGATCCCTCCCTAGCCCACATCTCCTGAGGTGTAAGGTGTTACTTCTCCAGGTGCAGGGTGATTGTTCTTCCTCCATCATCATAGGATCAGTACATCTCATTTCAGGACCTATAACTTCATCTTTTTTCTAATCATTTCCTACTAACCCCAAGACTTTTCATCTGCAAGAGTTACACAAGAGGGACAAGGCCATTTTAGTAAACTTACAGCAACTTATTATGACCCCACTTCGGCCCTATGTACCACTGTAGGACAACTTGTACTCACCAACTGGTCATTATTCTTACAATCTTTGAGATTGTTGTTCAGTCTACCTACCTATGACTGGTCATTGTAAAGTACTAGTCATAACAGAGGATGGACTTGAAGTTGATGACAAGGAAGTGCTTCTGCCTGCAGGAGAGTTAGTAACAACCATGGTCCCACATGGAGTCTTTGAGACAATGTGGCCTGCTACCAACCTCCCAGTTCCTCCTTATTAACAGGCAGTGAAGTAGAGGACCATTAATTGCACAGCAAACCACAGTGATTCCCAACAACCATACAATTTCAACTACTATCATTTCTCATGGACTTCCCTCAAATTCCATCGATTAGTCTATTAGACCTCATCCTTTCTCTTTTAGAGAGCTATGTCTCTGATGTATCTCATCCTTGTCATTAGCACAATCAAGAACCGGGAAGAGTCTGAGATTTTACCTTATAAATTAGCCTGGCCTATGAGTTTTATGGAGGTTGGTAACAGACATAAGACCCCCAGATCAGAGACAGAGGACCCTTATTCATAGCATAGCCAGCAGTGTAAGCACCTGCGTATTTGTGTCAATTCCCTTTGCATTCCTGGGGGATGGGGGATGTGATGGGCCTGGATGGAGGCTTGGTCGCACAGTTGGTTTCATTACAGGACAGTAACCTTGACTTCAGAGAACCCAAACATTTTATGCTGTACCTAGGTGTGGCTATTGCCCAGAGGAAGATATTATCTCTATTTTACAATGCTGTTTGCAACACAAATATCCTTGAAAAGATTATCTGGGTTTGTGGATAGGAAACCGGCCACATACACCGGGCCTGGTGGGTTCGAATCCGGCCTAGGCCTGCCAAACAATGACAAGTACAACAAAAAAATAGCCAGGCATTGTGGCCAGCAACTGGAGTCCCAACTACCTGGGAGGCTGAGGTAAGAGAATCACTTAAGCCCAAGTGTTGGAGGTTGTTGTGAGCTATGACAGCATAGTACTCTACAGAGGGTGACATACTGAGACTCTATCTCAAAAAAAAAAAAAAAAAAAAAAAGGAGGAGGAGGAGGAAAAGGGAAAAGATTGTCTGGAATAAAGGCAGTGCCTTTACTCATAAGACCTGCAGAAATGTGAGAGATCCCTGAAGAATTGTTTCCCAACAGTAGTCACATAAATAAAGACATTCAATAAAATAGTAAGGGCTGGGGATGGTGCCTGTGGCTCAGTGGGTAGGGCACGGGCCCATATACCAAGGGTGACGGGTTCAAACCCGGCCCTGGCCAAACTGCAATCCTAGCTACTCGGGAGGCTGAGGCAAGAGAATCTTCTAAGCCCAGGAGCTGGAGGTTGCTGTGAGCTGTGTGACGCCACAGCACTCTACCAAGGGTGATAAAGTGAGACTCTGTTTCTAAAAAAAAAAAAGTAAGGGCTGAGATAGAAGCACTCAAAGCACTCACTTAAGATAAGTGTTCATCACTTCTGTTGATAATATATATTTTCAAGAGACATGATTTTATTCTGTTACCCAGGTTGGAGTCCAATGGTGTGATCACAGCTCACTGCAACCCCCAACTCCTGGGCTCAAGCAATTCTCCTACCTCACTCTTCCAAGCTAGGTCTACAGGCGTGCACCAACATGCCTGGATAATTTTAAACATTTGTAGAAATGGAGTCTCACTATGTTGCCCAGGCAGGTCTCGAACTCCTGGCTTCAGATGATCCTCCCACCTTGGCCTCCTGAAGTGCTGGGATTACAGGCACTGTAATCACACACCTAGTCCCTCTGTTGATAATTTTTTATATCCACACCACCCCCATTCAGTTGTCCTATGTATTATTATTATTTTGAAAGATATACATTTGTAAATTCAGGAATTAGGTGACTAAAGAGATGCTGTTCATGATTATTAAATGCAGTATATTAGTTTTATCACTAATTGGATTGGTACATCATGTAATTACTGAATACTTTCTATCCTACCATTTTTAAACTACTCAGCAGAAACAAGATGAAAATTAAATAGATTTAGTCCATAGGCATCCACTCTTAATACAGCACAGTGGTTGTTCAAAGCCATTTCCATTGTGTCATATAAGGCTGGACTGAACGTATTAGAAAGTAGTAATAAAGGGAACAAGATCCTGAAATGAAGGTGGGAGGGCAGAACTAATTAAAAAAAATCTTTCTATTTCTATAAACATTTGCTGCTTCTAAGAAGATCTGATAACATTTCTAAGGAGATAATGACACAGATGACAAGTTCTATTAGTTCAGGGACCAAGAATACGGGGAACAGAAGAAAAGAAATGACAGACTTAATTACTCATATAACACAGTACTTCTTCCCTTCCCTACCCTCTGTCATAAAATGTTTGAAATCTGGTCTATCATTTGGTTGTGAAGTCTATTCAGCTACCACCTATTGAATGCTTACCATGTACATTGCATATTTAAGCCTCTCTGAATGAAAGGTGGTTTTGGTAAGGCTGATAAAATGTAACATAAAAAAGATTTGCTACATGCCAGAAGAATGCCTTGAGAAACCAAAGCATAAAGGAACATGTCTAAGACACTAGTCCCCAATCTTTTTGGCATCAGGGACTGGTCTCAGGCAGGACAATTTTCCCATGGACCAGTGTGGGAGATGGTTTCAGGATGATTCTAGTGCTTTACATCTCCACCTCAGTTCATTAGGAATTACATTCTCTAGGAGAGTGCAATCTAGATCCCTCACATACGCAGTTACAGTAGGATTGGAGCTCCTATGAGAATATAATTCTGCTGCATATCATCAGGTGGTGATGCCAGTGCTAGGGAGTGGCTGTAAGTACAGATGAAGCTTCTGGCTCCCGTGCTACTCACCTCCTGCTGGGTGGCCCCAGTTCCTACCAAGCCATTGACCGGTGCCCGTTGGTGGCCTAGGGATTGGGAATTGCAGGTGTAGGAGACAGAGTGACAAGAGGCTTTAAACTGCAGAGGAGATGAGTTCATGTTAGGAACATGGGCCTAGGAGTCAGATAGCCTGGATTCAGAATTGGTATCTGCCATTTATTAACTTGCTGAGACTATGGCACAGGCTGCATATGTGCATGCTTAGAAATATTCTCAAAGGGGCCTGGAATTGTAGCTCATGCCTGTGATCCCAGGACTTTGGGAGGCTGAGGTGGGAGGATCACCTTGACCAAAAATTTGACACTAACCTGGGCAACACAGCAAAATTCCTTTCCTACAAAAAATATATTTTTTAAAATTAGCTGGGCTGGGTGTCGTAGCTCACACCTGTAATCCTAGCACTCTGGGAGGCTGAGGCGGATAGATTGCTTGAGCTCAGGAGTTGGAGACCAGCTTGAGAAAGAGCGAGACTCCATTAAAAACAGAAAAACTAGCTGAGTGTAGTGGTAGGTGGCTGTAGTCCAAGCTACTCTGGAAGTTGAGGCAAGAGGATTTCCCAAGCTCAAAAGTTTGGAGTTGCTATGAGCTATGATGGTGCTATGACACTCTACCCAGGGCACAAGAATGATTCTGTCTCTTAAAAAAAAAGAAATCTGGGTATGGTAACACATATTTATTGTCCTTGCATTTGAGGAGGCTCAGGCAGGACGAGTGCTTGAGCCCAGTAATCTGACACTACAGTGAAATATAATTGCATCACTGCACGCTAGCCTGGGCAACAGAGCAAGACTCTGTCTCTAAATAATAACAACAATAATAATACAATTAAAATATAGAAAAATTATTTTAGTGGGGTGGCATGTACCTGTAGTCACAGCTACTCTGGAGGCTGAGGCAGAAGGACTGCTGGGGCCTTGGAGTTTGAAGCTGTAGTGAGCTATGATGATGCAACTGTACTCGAGCCTGGGTGACTGAGACCCTGTCTCAAGAAAATACTGAGAACGTTTCCCATATGTTTTAGTCAATGGTATTTCTTCTTTTCTCATGTGCTTTTTTCTACTCATGTTTCTTTTGGCATCTTAGTATGGATTTTATCAATTTGTCCAAGCTCTTTATATAATGTAACCTGGATGGCATAAATTTCTACAAAAAAGCAGTTCATGTAAAGCATTTGAGCTTAGAATTTATCAAATGTTTAGGTAGATGGCAAAGGAGTTACATAATGGCAATTGAAGAAAACTCAAATGGAGTCCTAAACCCTCTTCTTTTTTACAAATCCTTGGTCATTTGTCATTTGTCTTTCTGTTTTCTTTGTCCTTCTCTTCCCTATGCCTTCCACCCCCCAATTTCTATTCCTTTCCAATGAAGACTAGCTTAGTTATCTCTCTGACTTTTTTTTTTTGCCTCTAATTAATCAGTTTATCTCCCATCCTATTAGTTTATCAAAGTATTTTCCTAAGGGCAATAAGTAACAATTTTCAAGATATCTTTGAATAATATATGGGAGTGAAAAGGAGTTATAAATCCTATTGCCCTATTTGTTTAAAATATTTTACCACTTTGTTTAATTTAAAAATTTTATTGCTGGTGTGATCCCATCCTGTGCAGCTGTTCTCTGGAACGTGGTCACTTGGCTCTGTCTGACTTCTCTCCCACCTAAGAATGTGCCACCCCTCCCATGGAAGCTTCGATGGACACAGATGTGAGCATCCTGAGGCCCCAGAACTGTCTTCTGGCTGTGAACTAAAGGCCAACAAAGCTTATCATTTTAAGTTGGAGAATGACGAAAATGAACACCAGTTATCTTTAAGAACAGTTGCTTTAGGAGCAAAGGATGCATTACACATTATTGGAGCAGAGGCAATGAATTATGAAGGCAATCCAATAAAAGTAACAGTGGCAGCTTTGAAAATGTCTGCACAGCCAGTGGTTTCCCTTGGGAGCTTTGAAATAACACTCACTGCCTGTAGTCTTATGGTTGAAGTGCGGTTCAGCGCCTGTGGACAGCTCTTAGTAGCTGTGGAGGCTCGTGTGGAGTCAGAAGATGAAGAGGGGGACGGGTAACTTTTAAGTATATCTGGAAAGTGATTTGCCCTCAAAGTGGCAGCAATTCTATAGAAAAAGTAAAACTTGCTCCTAAGGAAAATGATGAGGAGGAAAGGGAGGGGGAAGATTTTGAGGAAAAGAAAACTGAAGAAAAATGCCAGTGAACAAATCTATGTGCGATATTACATCCAGAAATGCATTTAAAAAAAGCCAAAATAAAAGACTCAAAACTATCAAGACTAAGATTAAAAGGTCAAGAATCCTGCAAAAAAACTAGGAAAAACTTTCCGTTTTGTAAAAGACATTAAAGCAAAAATGCAAGCAAGCATCCAAAAAGTAGGTCCTCTTCCCAAAATGAAAGCTTCACTTATGGGAACAATTGCTTTGGGTAACCGACCAGGAGGCTATATTCAAGATCTCTGGCAGTGACAACTCAGACACAGAAAGACAAATACCGCATGCTTCCACTTGTAAGCGGGAGCTAAATGTGTACATATAGAAACAGAGTGTGGAATGATGGACAGTGAAGACTTGGAGGCGTGGAGAGATCAGGGGTGGATGATGGGAGGGGACTTGGTGGGTACAATCTGTGTAGCTTCAGTGATGGGTGCGCTGAAGGCCCGGACTCAGTGTATGTCAAGCTGGCAAAATAGCACCTGAAGCCCATGAATAAATATAAATAAAATTTTCAAAAAAAAAAATCTCTGGCAGTAGAAGAAGTCTCTTTAAGAAAAGAAATAGTTTGTTAAAAATTTCTGTCTTATTTCACTTTGGAACAGTTGCTATCTGGCTATCCTTTTTATAATGCAGAGTGAGACTTTCCCTCCTGTGTTAGATAAATATTGTCCAGGTTCCATGGC
Organism: Perodicticus potto; assembly: GCA_963574655.1. NCBI lineage: Eukaryota > Metazoa > Chordata > Mammalia > Primates > Lorisidae > Perodicticus > Perodicticus potto. The sequence goes on along the minus strand of CAUYRH010027734.1, from coordinate 10,150 downwards.
CAAGAATGTGTTGTCCAAAATGCCACTTTAGTTTTTAAAGATGGAACTCCACCCTTTGTTTGCTTTTAAGTATGTGTGGAATGTCGTGGTAGGAGAATGTGATACAGCAGCCGTCCTGAGACAAATGGAAATGGTGGGAAACAAAAATAAACAAATTAAATAAGCTCACTATTTCAATAAGGTAAAAGTAAATGAAATAAAAATTTTATTTCTTTTCTTTAAAAAAGTTGTCAGTATCTACAGCCAAAACACCTTCAATGTGTTCAATCTTGGAAGCAAAGCAGGGTTAGGCTTGATTAGTATTAGATGGGAGACCTCCTAGAAATACTTGGTGCTATAGGCTTTAAAAAAATCTATGCATCTTATGAGTGCTTTTAACTTGGTGCTTATTTTATTTATAATACAGGGAAAGGTGCATGCCCATTGCATACTTAGAGATCTAGTATGTATCTGCACAGGACACATCATAGAAAAGTGAGCTTCCTCTCTCTTTGTGAAAACATTCTTTTACTACCTGAAGCCATTAAAAACCAATCATTCCCTGCTTATGTTAAATATATTTGCTAGAGTTTCAAATGAGATACTCTAGGCCTAATGATAATTGGAACTAACATTTAATGAGCACACTACTATACTGCCCCCCAAGTATAACATGATAATTAAAACATTGGAAAGTCGTGTTAGGTCAGAAGTAGGCAAACCTGAATTCAAAAATTCAGAATCTGGGAAATGTTCTGTGCTTATAGTGAGTATATAACGTTTCCATCATCACAGAAAATTTTACAGAACCACACTGAGCTAACAAAAAATTGCCTTTAGGCTCATTTTGTGATGGCAGATAAACCCTCCGGAATTCCTGACAAGTTTCTAAAACTGTGTTGTAAAACTATTTATTGAAATTGACTGAACTTCACCCAAAACTGGTGAAAAGCCTCAGGTTGGGGATAATTTGGTTGGTTGTTTCTTTCCGTCCATACTAATACCACAGCTCTAGGAGAGATTCTGTGGTTAATTTCTACAGGGACCCAAAGTAGAAAAGGCATAGGATACGTCAGAAAACCTAGGCCTTATAATTCTACGTCTATAAGAATAATGGTGACCACGTACTGGGTGTTCCCTATGTGCCAGGCACTGGGCTAAACGCATACTTCATCACCTAATCTTCACAATACCTTTATAAGGAATACATTATTACCACCATTGTGCAGGTGAAGAAACTGAAGTTTAGAAATGCGAATTCACACAGCTACCAAGAAGACAACCACAGATGTAACACCAGGTGTGTCTTTTCCCTTGCCCTCTGGTTCTTCATGTTCATCTGCAACTCCAAAAGGATTACAATCGGAAAATCTCAAAATTTCCAAATTTTCAATCTCTGCTGTTATCAAAACTTCATGTTCTAAGTTAATACCACCTAGCTTCCCAAGCTAATAAAATATGCAAGGCTCCACAAAGCACCGTGCTGCTTATTTTTCCCCCGAAGGCTATGCTTCCCCCTGTTCCCTTCTGTCCTGAATCTTTCCTTGGTTTCGCATTATCTAATGTGGTTCAACAGCGTATGGCGAGTTCTCGTGGCAAGGAATGATATGTTCCATTGGGTAAGGCTAAAAAGAAAGAGCACATGCCTGGCGCTCAATAAATGCTTCATGGACATTTATGGAATTAAATTGAAGTGGACTGCAATGGAAAAATGAATCAGACGAAATGCACTAACGAGGTTGTTACTCAGAAGACGGGGCTAACAAAGCCCGCGTAGACTGCTGGAGTCCAATTCTGACCCGCAGCAACCCGAAGCGGGGCATCGCTAGGCGTGACGGCGGTAACGTTCCCACGTGGCTGACGACACGCCGCCCGCCACCCGCCACCCTGCGTGCAGCCGCAGACCCCACCCTTAGCGGAGCAGCCCCGGCCAGCCCCGCCTCTCCGGGCCCCTCCGCTCCCGGAGCCTCCCAGCCCCGCCCCTCTTCTGAGGCCCGCAGCGGCGGCGGCTGCGCAGTAGCGCGCGCGTGGGCGGAGCGGCGCGAGCCGCGGTCAGCTGACTGTTCCGGCTGGCACGTGACTTACTCTGTGGGCGCTGGGGTCGAGGAAGCTGTGAAGCTGGAGCTTAGGTCAGGGGGGATGGAGCGTTGAGCCGTTAACGTCTGCCAGGCTGTCTGCCTCCGTACCTGTTGCTGCTGCCGCCGCTTCTTCGTCTGACACCTTCCTGGGTCAGTGAGCGATGGCTCTCTCGGATAGGGAGACCCGGTCAGGCCAAAGCTTGCGCTGCGGTCGCCGCCTGGGAGGGAAGGGGGGCGGGCGTGGGGGCACAGGCCGTGCTTTGGAGCTGGAGCTGGCCGGGTGGCTATGTCTGATTTTTCTGCGCCGGTTCACCGCAACCTGGGGCCTAGGTTCCGTCCCCAAGGAAGAGGAAAGAAGGAAAAAGAGAAAGAATCCTAGGCGGATTCAGCTTTCAAATCCTGTGTCTTCCCCTGCCTGTAAAGTTATCCCCCGGCGGAAAGGAGGGAGACGGCGGGCCGTGACCTTTTTCCTGGGTGGGAGTCACAGTTCACGCCGCCTGTTGGAGGGGGATGAAAGGTGACAGAGTTTCCCAGGTGAGGCTCTGGAATGGTGTGTGTAAGGTCACAGCTAGTGCCAGAGCCTTCACTGGGTGTATTCACTTGTATGTGAGTAGTTTAAAGGGCAAAGGAGCCCCTCACTGCTGGCAGGGACCCTAAAAGAGGATACATGGTCTTTCTAGGAAGGAAAAGGGACGGGGATTCTGAGAACTCAACCGTTCACCAAGATGGGGGAAGGGCAGGCAACCCCTCCCCCCCAAAAAAACCCATGAAAGGGAATTTGGGGGAGAGAGGTCACATAAGACACATTGAATTATCTGAAAAATAGGGGAGTAAGAGAGGAAAATTCTGGTATGTTAGGGAAAAATCAAATATGAATATTGCTCTGAGAGTGGAGGAGCGGGGTGTACATAGTCCACCACCAATGTTGGGGAGAAAAGTTAACACATAGGACGCATTAAGGTACTATGAAGTTATATGTAATTATCAATTAGAGAATATGAAGGGGTTTGAAAGTGTGGTGCAGGACAGATGTATGAACTGTCACTATGGGGAAGTATCTTGGAGGAGGGAAAACTTGAGTCTTGGCAAGTGTGGGATTTGAACAGATGGAGAGAAATGGGGACAACTTTATAGGCAGGGAAAGACACAGGATTTGAAAGCTGAAGATGAAGGGGGAGCAGTGCTTCTGGGGGAGTCAAAAGTCTAGGTTTGTGATGGATTGCTTTGTGGAGAAGTGGGAAATAAAGTTGAGATCAGGTAACAAGGACTTTTGAATAATATTTAGCTTGTTTATTCAACTAACATACTGAGTGCATACCACGTAACAGGTATTGTGCTGATGCTAGAGTTTAGGAAATAGGCAGGGTCTCTGCCCTCCTAGAGTATACAGTCGAGGCCAGGAGATGGATTTTCATAATAATAATGCTAGTGTGAAATGTGCTTTGAAGGAATAACAGCGATATGAAAGAGTTTACCAGCAACATGACCATTATGAAGATTCAAAGGAGACATTGCTGAGGATATAAGTTTTGACCTGAGATCTGAAGGTATGAATGAAAAGAACATTCCAGGCTGAGAGAACAGCGTATGTCAAGGCCCAGAGATAGGAGTAAATCTTTGGAGAAATAATAGGGCTAGCATGGTTGAAACGGGGAGGGAGTGATATGAGAAGCAAGTGGGGGAAATCTGGTGTTAGGTGCAGCAGGGCTTTTATCCTAAAAGCAGAGAGAAGGTGGTGAAGGTTGTAGGCATTGGAGTGAGTCAGACTATGGCCTTTGAGAAGATAATTTTGTGGAGCATGTGGAGGGTGGCAAAAGTGAATGAGAGAAGACCAGCTTCTGAGGAGAGGGGGGGTATTGTCGTAATCCACTGAAGAATTTGAAGGCAGAATACCTTCTGTTTCCACTGAGGACTTAAGCAGAAAGGTTAATTATATTTATTTTTAGAGGGAATAAGGACTTGGGAAAGGGACAGAATGATTGGATTCTATTTGCACCTTTTCACTGGAGGGTAGTTAGAACTACTCCCCTCCACCCCTAAGCAGTCTTAAAGCACACAGGAAAGACTTCTTTGCAAAATTTTGTTTTGACCTTTCAAATTTATCCTTTTTTAATACCATGTATTTCAGAGTATCTTTTGAAATATAGTTAGTTACAGGGAGGGATCACTTTTCATGTTTATTTTGTTCTCATGGGTCTTTGAAAGACAGTGGATGAAAATGCTATTCAGCTATTCATTGTGTGGTTAGGAACCTATCTAGAATTGTAGACCCTTAGAACTAGAAACAAAGAGGTAAAGTGATTTGTCTAAGTTACTGTAGTGTGTTTTCCACAGTTTTCTGACTGCAGATACATTGTCCTTGCTGATTACCTACAAGGTATTTACCACTATAACATTTAGAGAGGATAAATTTTTAGAAGTACATTGTAGTCTTTGATTCAGTACTTTTGGTAACCTTTAACTAGCAGTACAATTTCAAGGGATTTGGCAGTGGCGCTTTATGCTTTGGAAACTGCTTCTCTATAGCTGGGTGTAATGGCAGGTGCCTGCAGTCTCACCTACCTGGGAGGCTGAGCAAAAGGATCGCTTGATCCCAAGAGTTTGAGGTTGCTGTGATCTATGACACCACAGCACTTTACCCAGGGCAGCAGAGTGAGACTCTTGTTTCAAAAAATAAAACAAACTGCTTCTCTATAATCGTGGCTAAAGCTATTGATTTTATGGTTCAGCTAGAGGAGATTATGAGCAGAGTGAACTGGAAGTGCTCAGGTTGTCAATCACAGTTCTTTGGCAGCAAGGGAGTCTCAAATTGTGCTGAAGATTAAGCCTCAGGGTTGTGTCTCAGAGCTCCCGGATCTTTTTCTCTTTTGGTATACCTTGCAGGGACTAGATAAAATCTAAAGAAACAGTATTCTGTATCTAACTAAATGCTAAGAGCTAAGTAGTGTTTAAAAGAGCTATTCAGTGTTTAAAACCAGGGAGAAAGTACTCTTTTTTTTTTTTTAATAGTCTTAGGAACCTCATGTACGTTAGTTTTTGTAACTGTAAAAAGAGACTTTTGGGTGTCAGTAATAAGATTCTTTGATTATTTCCGTAACTTGTGAACTAATTCCATTTTAGCCAATGACTAAAGCAAGAGTGGACTGCCAAAATAAACCTTTGTAAAAGTGTCTCCTTGTAAGTCTACTAACCCCTAATAAGTAAGTCGTCTTTCTGGACTTGATTCTGCTTAGGAATAACTACAGTTTTGAATGAGTACCTCCTACTTAACTTTTGCTCTAGTATGTATTCTGAGCTATGTGCAAGATACATATTTTTCAGTCTTCGGATGTGGAATTATTTATCATTTTATTTGTAAATAAATTCATGTTAGATTGTCAGTTCATCATTGTTTTTAAGACATAGTAGAAACCATTAGCAGAGTGACCCTAGAAAGAACTCAGGTAATGAAATGAATCAGGGTAGTCTAAAATTTGCTGTTGACACAAGTGATCCTTGGAACTAAAAATTTCAGATTACATTCTTGATAATGAAACAAAATTTTTATCCAGTAGATCCAGTTAGAGATCTAACATTATACCATTGTGCAAAATGTTCTATACATTTATTGAATTCAAAAATGAACCAGGTACCAAGGGACAAAAAACAGCATTAACTGTATATCTAAAGTGAGCCATGTGTGTGTGTATTTGAAAATAAAATCCCACCTAAGTCCAAAACAATGGTGTTTTGGAGAAAGAAGTTAATATGTCTTCTAAGGTACTTTAAACAAACTATCAATGAATAGGATGTTATTTGTAAATTTAGCTAACAGGTGCATTAACTTTACCAGGAAGGGCTTTCTTTTGAACCAGCCTATAATTTCCTGTTTCTGCATAGGTGCTATTAGCATTTTGGACAAGACAATCCTTTGTTTAGCTTCCATCCACTAAATGCTGATTAGTAACCTCCACATGGGTACAACCCAGAATGCTCCCATACATTTCCAAACTCCTCCTGCAGGAGAGAGGTGCCATTTGGTGCAAAACATGCATGTCCTGCCATCCTTTATTTTTCAGTCAAATAATCGGTGTTGGGGATACAGATGTTAAGAGTAATATTTTAATAAATAAGCATGTAATTGAATTCCAGTCATTTAAAATTCAGTTTTTGATGTTTTAAGGTAAATTCCTTTAGTTATAAAAATAAAGAAACTATGTTTTAACATTTCTTTGAGGAATTTGTCTTTTGCAGTAACTGCCTGGATAAACTCAGATTAGGTTCCCCTCAGTCCCAATCAAATATAGTCACTGGCTGTCGACTTTAGGCAAGTAATTTCATTAACTATTCCTTCATCTGCAGTGAGGTGGTGATAACATCTACTTTGAAGGAATTACAGTAAGTACAAAATTGCTTAGCATATAAAAGTGCTCACTGGGCACAGAACATGGTACATATTCAGTAAGTGGTGGTTGTTAGAATCCATGCTTTCTAAGAACCATGGATTGGGGAAAACTAAACTAAATTTAAGTCTTTGATGAATCTCAGGCAAGAATATATTGTATCAGAGATATCAGTCCTTCCTAGGAGAATGTGATATTGTGGTCTGGTCAATATTATAAACTGCTATCCCAAAAGGAAAGAGAAGTAGTATTGTGGGAGCCATGAGTGCGGATTCAGGGAATCCCCTGGCATGGAAGGAATTGCTCTCCAGGTCACTACTGAAGTTTCCTCTTCAGAGAGGGAGTCTCTGGAAGCTGAGATGGTTCTCATGATTACTTTTAGTAATAGGTGGTCTGCAGTGCTCTCTGGCCAATTCATACAGCTTTACCAGAAATTACTAGAAATTTCCAACATTATATTATGTGTTGTTACTCCCCTACCTCCACTCGCAAAGCATATGTCCAGGTTTTGTGACAGTCATCCGTGTGAAAGTAAGACTTTGCTTTTACATATTTATTTCTAGCCAATTGTGGAATAAAAAGATGTAGTTGCTTATAAAATACCTATCAAAGATGAAATTGTCTTTCATGCTTAATCATATTTATGGCATGAAATTCAAGCAGTCTTCAATAGGATTATAGAGCATTTATAAAGTATTATTTTAGTTGAAAACAAAACATGCAAAAGTTAAGACTTGACAGGCTTGGTGCCTGTGGCTCAGTGGGCTAAGGCGCCAGTCACGTACACCTGAGCTGGCGGGTTCGAATCCAGCCCGGGCCCGCCAAACAACAAATGACGACTGCAACCAAAAAAAAAAAAAAAAAATGGCCGGGCGTTGTGGTGGGCACCTGTAGTCCCAGCTACTTGGGAGGTGGAGGCAGGAGACTTGCTTGAGCCCAGGAATTGGAGGTTGCTGTGACCTGTGATGCCACAGCACTCTATCCAAGGTGACAGCTTGAGGCTCTGTCTCAAAAAAAAAAAAGTTAAGACTTGACAAAAGTTTATGTTCTGATGGTTTTATAAGCTCATTCTGTATGACTCGTGGAGGTATTTCTTGCAAGGTAAAATCCTCCTTTTGGTTATTGGAAACGTTTAAACAAGTTACATTGTGAGCAAGCCCCTCTCAAATCCCTATTAAGATGCCTTTGTGTTGATTTTGTGTTGAAGGATAGAATTATTGCATTCAAAAAGGAAACAGTTACTCTTTTTATTTGTGTGGTGTTAATAGGTGATTTCTAGGGTAGGATGTGGTGCTTTTTTTTTTCCCCCCCAGTTTTTGGCCGGGCTGGGTTTGAACTCGCCACCCCCAGTATATGGGGCCGGTGCCCTACTCCTTAGCCACAGGCACCGCCCAGGATGTGGTACCTTTTTAAAATGAATGTATTGATCAATTTCGTTAAAAGTTGATGCACACATTCATAAGGTTATGTGATATTTCCCCAATATCTAAGGTATGCAGCTGCTTTCTTGTGCTTGTTCAAATAAGCCATTTCAGTAAACTTGGTATTTTTAAGGACTGAGAAGAAAGTAGTTTTGCATATAGACTACCTTCCAGGCTTAATTTATTGTGAAGGGTGTGTTTGCATTTCAGGACTACAGTATTGGTTCCTAAAAGCATTAAAATCAGTTAAGTTTTGGAGCACTGAGTGGAGTGCTGTGGTGTTTTCTGTGGTGGCCCCACAGAAAACCCTATCTCTGATCGGGTTTATTATCTTTCATTCATAAAACATTCATTCCTGTTTTAGGTAATGGTTCTGAAATTTGGCTGAATTACCTGAGGGAACTTAATAAGAGAATAGAAAAAAAAGAATCCTAGGCTTCATTCAGTATAAATTCAGGGAATGCGTATAGGAGCAGAAGAGGATCCCAGATGTCATAATCCAATTCTCTCATTTTACAAGTGAAGAAATTTATGCAGTGATAATAGAGAAAGAGGACTCGATTCCAAGTCTTTGTATTCTCAGCGCGTGCTCTAGCCCTTACATTGTGCTTCCTGAAGTTGATGTTGGAGTTTCATCTGGTTGTAATTCCAAGTGAGATAACAAGTCTCTCTTTTTTTTTTTTTTTAATTATTTTTTATTGAGTCATAGCTGTGTACAATAATTCAGTCATGGAGTACAGTGTTCAGGCTTCATATACAATCGGAGACAAGTCTCTTTACCAGTCGTGATCTCATGCTTAAGAAATAGCTGCTTGTAACCAGCTCTTCTTGTCTTCTGTATCTCCAGGGTTCTTGTCATGATGCCATTGAATGGTCTCAGACCTTTTCAGTGTGTTCAAGTGTGAGGCTCCTGCCATAGTAGGGGTATGCCCTTTGGTGGTTACATGCAGTAGTAATTCATTATTTAAAAATTTGAAAATAGGATTATACAGAAGGATCAAAAATATACATTCATAACCTACTAAGAATCAACAGATTTCTTTTATAGTTTAATGTTTATACTTACGCATATCCCTATTTCCTTTCCTTTTTTTTTTTTTTTTTTGAGACAGTCTCACTTTGTCACCCTCAATAGAGTACCGTGGCGTAATAGCTCACTGCAACCTCAAACTCTTGGGCTCAAGTGATTCTTTTGCCTCTGCCTTCCTAGTAGCTGGGACTCAGGTACCTGCCACAATGCCCAGCTAATTTTTTTTTTTTTTTTTTTTTTAGAGACGGGTTTCCCTTTGCTCAGGCTGGTCTTGAACTCCTGAACTCAAGCAATCCACCTGCCTTGGCCTCCCAGAGAGCTAGGATTACAGGTGTGAGCTACCTTGCCTCACCCTCTATTTCCTTTCTGTTTTTTTTTTTTTTTTTTTTTTGAGACAGAGTCTCAATGTGTTGCCATTGGTGGAGTGCCCTGGTGTCACAGCTCACAGCAACCTCAAACTTTCGGGCTTAAGCGATTCTCTTGCTTCAGCCTCTCAAGTAGCTGGGACTACACGCGCTCGTCACAATGCCCAGCTATTTTTTGTTGCAGTTGTCATTGTTGTTGAGCTGGCCCAGGCCGGGTTTGAACCTGCCAGCCTCTGTGTAGGTGGCTGGCGCCAGAACCACTGTGCTACAAGTGCCGAGCCGCTGTTTTCTTTCTTAATGTTGCCATAGCTGAGTCAAAGGATAGGCAATGTTTATGACTTTTGATGATATTGCCAAATTGCATTCCAGAAGTCCATCTTTTAAAAAAAATTCATAGAATTTTCTTGGGATCTCCTGTGATACATAATTATTTTAGATATAGATGATGTAATATATCTAAGCTGTATTTTAGATATTTTATTGATGATGACAAATTACTATAGCTTTATTAATGCTTTTAAATGAATTTTTATTTTACCTATCAAAATAACATGGTATAGATTGTAAATCATTGGCACATAGAGGAATGTTGGAGACATTTATTAAAGCTGCATCTTTTTTCTTTTTCAAGGAAAAGTGAACTTTTTCTTCCTTATTACCAGAGCATTGAAAGTTTGCTATTGTGTTCCATCTTTCACAGACACAGTATTACTTTAGCCTAGATGTGTTAATTTTTGGTGTTCATTGTTAATCCTTTTTTTTTTTTTTTTGAGACAGAGCCTCAAGCTGTCACCCTGGATAGAGTGCTGTGGCATCACAGCTCACAGCAACCTCCAATTCCTGGGCTCAAGTGAGTCTCTTGCCTCTGCCTCCCAAGTAGCTGGGACTACAGGCG